>JAVJIX010000325.1:467500-507640 GCA_036785185.1 Paratrypauchen microcephalus
TTTAACCCATCCTATATATATACATACATATATTAGGAGCAGTGGGCAGCACACATTAGGGCGCCCGGGGACCATCTCCATGATCTTCTTGCTTCGGTTTGGTCAGGACCTAAGCTGGAGGTACCTATGGTGCATGTTTTGGGTTGGTGGGGGAAACCGGAGTGCCCGGAGGAAACCCACCCAGACACGGGGAGAAACATGCAAACTCCACACAGAAAGGCCTGGGCGACCCGGGGATCGAACCCGGAACCTTCTTGCTGTGAAGCAAGAGCGCTAACCACTCTGCTACCGTGCCGCCGTTAAAACAGGTCTCAACACTGACCGCATGACTTTTAAAAGCTTGAGAAACAAAGTTACGACACAGCTAAGGAAATCAAGGGCAGATTTTTTTCTAAATATGATCAAAGCAGCAAAAGGGAATACAAAAGAGCTCTGGAAATCTATTGACAAACTTACAGGAAAAGGACAAGCGAGGAAGGAACCCATAACATTAAATGTGAATGGTTCTATTCTTTACGACAACCTTGAAATTGGCAACTGTTTCAACCAGAACTTTATTCAGTCAGTAATATCAATTAATACAAATTTCCCTCAAAAGTTCTACAATGACATAGTGGTAAATAATCAGAATAACTTAAATCTAGTGCAGGGCTGGGCAAACTTGTTGACTCGTGGGCCACAAAGGGTTCTAAAATTTGACAGAAGGGCCGGACCAGGATCAGGTGGATTTAGTGTTTTGGTAAAAACACTAAAAATAACATGGGATATGTAGAAAACATGTGCTTTATTTCAATAAAAAATGAACAAAAGCATTACAACAAAATGTCTCTTTCAAGTTCCACAGTATTTAGCTGTTTACTGAAATGACTTAAAACACAGAAAATGTATTTAATAAAATACTAGTTGTTTTTTTTATTACTAACAGTTATTATTTTAAAGCACTGAAAGTTCTGTTCTCCTTCTGGTTCTTTCATTCTTTCGTTGACTGCTTGTTAGCACAGTTAGCATGTTTTGTGGCAAAGTGACGGCTGATATTATTTTCTTTAAAAACAGTCTCTTGGCAGATCAGGCATACAGCAGCTGATAAGTATTCAGTGAAAAAATATTAACTTGTCCACTCCTTATTAAACACTCGACATTCTCTGTTCACTTTTCTTTTCTTAGCTCCGCTCGTCTTTACAGGAGGCTGAGGGGTCAAAGAGTAAAGCACAAACGTGGAGCAAAACGCCGCACCTCAACAAACGTCGATGTATGTAGTGCGCAGCTATTGGAAAACACCAGAATTGCAGGGAAATTAAAACATTAAAACATTAACAAGGTTTATTAATATAATTTCTTCAAGTTCAGCGGGCCGGATTAAGAAGCTTAACGGGCCGCATATGGCCCCCGGGCCGTAGTTTGCCCATGCCTGATCTAGTGCCTACAAATGAAGCACAAGTTAACAAAATCCTCTCCTCGTTATCAAGCTCACGGGCTAAGGATATCCATGGCTTGGATACAGTTTTCCTAAAAACACACAAAGACACCCTTACCGCTCCAATAACCAAACTAATAAATCAGTCAATAGCAGAAAACCACTTCCCCTCCTCATTGAAAACTGCTCCTGTGACCCCAATACACAAAGCAGGAAACAAACAGGATGTTAATAACTGCAGACCAATCAGTATACTCCCTGTTATAACAAAGACTCTTGAGAAAGTAGTAGTAGAACAACTCTCACAACATCTAGAGGAGGAAGAGCTACTACACCCCATGCAGTTTGGTTTCAGAGCAAATCATTCAACTGAACCTGCCTGCTGCCTGCTTATCGAAACAATAAAATCACATCTGGACAATGGTGGGGTCGTGGGAGCAATTTTTTTGGATCTCCGCAAGGCATTTGACACCTTTAGCCACCCCATACTACTCTCTAAACTAACAAATTATAAACTGTCCACAAACATCCTAGCCTGGATTAAGTCCTACCTGACCAACCGCTCTCAGTGTGTCTGCATCAGTAATATCAGATCATCCATAGAAACCACCCACTTTGGAGTACCACAAGGCTCTAACATCGGCCCTCTTCTTTTCTCCCTTTACATAAACGACCTGCCATCTGTGTGCGAGGACATACAAATCCAGATGTATGCAGATGTTTATACGTGGGGAAAAGATGCAGAGCAGGTAGCCAACAAACTCACCAGGGCTATGGAAAAGGTAGATAGGTGGCTGCGTGACTCATGCCTCACATTAAATACAAAGAAAACGGCCACAATGTACTTCACCAATAAGTGTAAAAAATCATCCTTTCCAAATATTACAGTCGGTGGTGAAGCTATACAGAATGTGACAGAGTATAAATACCTCGGTGTCACGTTAGATCCCACTCTCACCTTCACTAAACATATCAAACGACTGTGTCAAAGCCTTAAATACAATATCAAAACATTTAAATCCATCAGGAACTCACTCACACAAGAAGCAGCACACACCTTCTTTAATGCAATGATCATGTCCCATTTCTATTACTGCATCACAAGCTGGTCCCAGGCAACCAAAACCGCCCTCAAGCCACTGGAATCTCTGCACAAACAAGTCCTAAAAGTCCTGGACAGGAAACCAAGACAACACCATCACTGCAATATCTTACAGAAATATCATCTGCTCAGCTTTGACAATATTCAGAGACTCACCTCAATCCGCATAGTTTATAGAATCCTAAATAACTCTGCACCGGCCCCCCTGAAGCACTTTGTTCATTACACCTCTACTGTCACAACCAGAACCACACGCGCCTCCACCAGGGGGCAGTGTGCCATCCCAAAGCGTAAAACATCATTTGCACAAACAGCCTCCTCCTATAACGACATTAAAGACTGGAACAACCTTCCAAATGAATTAAAGTGATACTCCGGGATTTTTGACATAGGGTCCAATTTTCTAGTTAGCCAGCGTGTAGGATATGTGTAGAGAAAGTTATTTTGCGATTTCATGCAGTCTTTGTAAAATCTGAGTTGGCTGTTGCTAAGCTAGCGAAAGTGAACGTCCTGCAGCTAGCCAGCCACTAAAATAGACATACCCAGTACAAAACAAACACCCAAACAAATCAGTTATTATGCCAGGGTATCGATTTAAATATCTGTGTTGATATAATAAGATTTTGAACGAAACGGACCTTGCTTCAAACGACTTAATTGACGCATATTGGGGGACTAGTTTCTAAGCAGCGGCGGAATTTTACTTCTCCCTCGTCAATTCATCAGCAGCAGTTGTCATTATTACAAAGAGTAGAGACTGGAGGCATGCATTACACACGTTGGTGAGTAACAGAAACAGGAGGCCTAACTTAGAAGATGTGAGTATAATCATCTCACTGATTTTGCCACTGGCCAAACGCTCCTACATTCAACATTTTTTTCTGGCACACCACTTACCGCATTGATAACTGGCCATTAGGTCCAGCAGGTCTAGGTCGTTTCTTCCAATTTATCTTTTCGACGCAGAAGAATGTCTCCAGTACGCCACGATTGAGATGGGGCAAGAAGTCCTGGTGCTCTGTTATGCAGACATCATTGGACGTGCTATGGCCACCAGACACATCTAGACTTCGAAACGAAGTATCTAGCTCCAGCTCTTGCATTTGTGGGATAACTAAGTCCCACTCCCTGCAGCAAAAACATTCATCCTCGTTCTCCATAACTTCGCAATTTCGGCACTGACACCACCAATCCCCGGTTCTTCTGTCCCGGCTTTCTGCTGCAGCTTCGGCGGCGGCTGCATTTGCAGACGCGCTCTCTTGTTCTCTTGCTCTTTGTAAATCCATCTCTTTCAATTCTTCGTCCGTATACTCCGGCTCATACAAGTATGGTTCACTGGAAAAATGCAACTGCTCTTCCTCCTCATCAAAATAATCGGGCTCGCCAAACATTGCCATACTTTGAACAGGCTCCGTGTGCTCACTTTTACAGTTGCGAGGTTGCTAGTAAACAAACTATTAGAGCCGGTCGGATTGGGACATGCGGGTGATATCAATCCGCGGCTGTCAAGCTTTCAATGAGGAAGTACGAATTGCTGATGATGATCAAAGGAATACATGCTTGGTTTACTTCCTTAATCATTCTATCAACACAGATATGTACATCGATACCCTGGCATAATAACTGATTTGTTTGGGTGTTTGTTTTGTACTGGGTATGTCTATTTTAGTGGCTGGCTAGCTGCAGGACGTTCACTTTCGCTAGCTTAGCAACAGCCAACTCAGATTTTACAAAGACTGCATGAAATCGCAAAATAACTTTCTCTACACATATCCTACACGCTGGCTAACTAGAAAATTGGACCCTATGTCAAAAATCCCGGAGTATCACTTTAAAATGTCAGGCAGCTATACAACTTTTTCAACGGAGCTTAAAAAGTGGCTGGAGAAACAATCAAACCTGTCAACACTCATTTTTATATAACAGCGTCTCTATTGTTACTTGATTTACTATAGGCTACGTAAAGACTGATATAAACGAAATGTAGAATGGTAGGGCAGTATGAATTTTAAAAGATGAAGATTTTGTAAATAATGTGTGCCTTGTGTGGGGTTTTACATTGAACATGTGTGTTTATCTGTGTTCCTGTGTGAAGGTGTCAGAATGTGTCAGTGTGAATGTTTTTTATTGTTGATTGAGATTTTTACTGTAATTTATTAATGTAACAGGGAGTGCAGATGGAAACAGCTCTGTAGCTATAATCTGGTGCAGATCATCTTTGTTTTTTGAGCTTAATCAATCAATCAATCAATCAATCAAATATTTATAAAGCGCTTTTCATACAAAATTGTAGCACAAAGCGCCTTACAGTGGTCAAGGATTAGAAGATTGACCTTTATTGATCTCGCACAGGAGAAGTTGTTTCTATATTTGACCCGGGGACCATCCCCATGATTTTGTTTTGTTATTTATGCTTTGGTCAGGACCTAAGCTGGAGGATTTTACCTATGGCACATGTTTAGGTTGGTGGGGGAAACCGGAGTACCCGGAGGAAACCCGCCCAAACACGGGGAGAACATGCAGTCTCCACACAGAAAGGCCCGGGCAACCGGAACCTTCTTGCTGTGAAGCATGAGTGCTAGCCACTCAGCCACCGTGCCGCCAGGGGAAAAAAAAAAAAAGAAAAAAAAACAGGAACAGCAGCAACAACAGCAACAACAACAGCAGCAGCAATGTTGCTATGTCTCTGTACATTGTCCCTTTTAAATAAAGACTAAACTGTACTAAGCGTTGTTTAAAGTTTAAATGCCGTCGAGCTGAGTTCTCGAGGCAGAAATGGAGTTGTTTTCAACAGTGACAACACAAGTAAGTAACATTTTAACACTATTGGTTTTATTGGTTTTATTGATACTGTTTGCAAACAGCAACAACTCTCTAATCCAAAAACCTCGAATCTAAAGACAAATCTTGTACATCTGAGCTGTTTGCATTGTCTTTAGTCATGTAAAATTCCAACTCATTTATATTTGCGTAGTTCATTCCGACATGCTTATATTATCTAATCAAATCAGGCTCCCACTGAAGGGAGCTCATTTTGACAGCCCCTTGACTCATTAAATAGTGCTCCCACTGTAGAATCACCATTATTTACTCATTTATATGAATATGTGAAGAGGTATGTCTTGACAGACATCTTCACCCAGATAATGCCTCCACTAATAGTAGTACACCTCACCTTTGTGATCCAGGGACACTGAAGATGGGACAATTTCAATTTAAAACAATGGGCTTGTCTCTTATCAGACCCTCCAGGAATTCGCGATGTTGCGATTTGCAACTTCAACGCAACTTCAGCCAATCCCCGCGAATTCAGGGCGGTGTTGCAATTTTGACCAATCACCCCAACTTTCCCGCAATTTTTACTAATTTTGACCAATCATCGGCGACGTATTGAACGCCGACCAACTTCCTTCTGTGTAGGAGACATAACTGAGATGAGGTGCACGGTGCGTTTGTGTGTGTGTGCGGCAGAGGCGGTGGGTCACGTGAGTGTGGGTGTGTGCACGTACGGAAGTGTGTGCGTGTAAAAGCGCGCGCTCACCTGTCACACAGAGGAGAGAGTCAGGGCTGGAGTGTAGCAAACCATTCATTCATCTTTCACGTTAATCTGTTCATCCTGCTGGTTTCATGAGTTCCATTTCATCCTGCTGCGCTGTCATAGCTGTGTGCGCTCTTTTTGTAATAAATGCACAAAACATATCTGGATCTCAGCGTATCTGTCACCACAGCCTCCTCTTTGCGCGTCACAAATCTGCGAGCCATAGGACCCAACCTCATATTCTCGGCGGCTAAAAGGTTTGAGTTTGGAAGCCGCAACATTCTGCCTTACTTCCGTGTGACAAAACTAAACTGCGGCCGTGTCCCAGTTCCCAGAGCGCACAGCTCGGAGCGCGGCCCGAAGGGGGCTCAGACTGCAGTCAAGGAGGTGCACACTTGCTCAGCCCCGACTGCAGTCCGCGGACCACTTAACGACTGCGGTCTTCGGACCGCGTGTTAACTGCGCATGGGACAAAAAAGAAGTGGGACAGCAGTCGTCGCGCCGGTGTTCTGTCGAAATGTGTGACGCACATGCCCTTCGGGCCACGCTCCGAGCCGCGCGCTCTGGGAGACACGGCTTCTAATGGCAAAGAAACATGTCTGCGGCGCCATTTGCCCACTAAAATAACAGCAAAAGACCGAAACAGTTCCCCTCCTAGTAGTAATTTATTTTCGATGTTGGTAAGGTTGTTTTAGGACCATATCTGTGATCTCTGTGTCTTTGTATTATTCTTTGTCAGTAATAACTCAGTATTCAAAATATTACTCCATTTTAATTACAAAAAGTGAAAATTGCAACTATTTATCGCAACTTTCACTTCCTCCCGCAACAAAATCACAACAAAACCCTTAAAAGCACCGCAACTTTCATCACAACTTTTTGGAAAAGCTCCCGCAAATTCAGGCATTTTAGCCTGAAACAATCACAAAAAATGCCCGCGACATCCTGGGGGTCTGATTTATTCATGATTTATGAGGACAGGAAAAGGGACGACAGAGGAAACATTTATTTACAAAAATATATACAGTATATACATCCAAGGAGGGAAATTTATCACAACGATGATAGTCGAGACTTCAAGACGTCTTCACTGAGCTGATGAACACGTTCCTGTTAGAAAACAATTAAGTGTAATGAAAAAACTGTAGTGCAGGGAACATTAAACAAATGTAATGAGAACAGAATATAACATATACACAACGTTTTCTACGTTCACATCACAAAATAACAAAATACGATGGAATGAAAACAATAACGATGCAGTCAAATGTTAAATCCAAACTGTTATCATCTGACGTAGATATTCTGCCGCAAATCTAACACTCACATATCGTTCGTTACATATCGTTCGTTACATATCGTTCGTTACATATCGTTCGTTACATATCGTTCGTTACATATCGTTCGTTACATATCGTTCGTTACATATCGTTCGTTACATATCGTTCGTTACATATCGTTCGTTACATATCGTTCGTTACATATCGTTCGTTACATGCTTAATTAGTTAAAACATACAATAAAACCAATAGTGTTAAAATGTTACTTACTTGCGTTGTCACTGTTGAAAACAACTCCATTTCTGTCTCGAGAACTCAGCTCGACGGCATTTCAACTTTAAACGCTTAAAGGGGCGGTGCGCTTAAAGGGGCGGAGCGCTTAAAGGGGCGGTGCGCTTAAAGGGGCGGTGCGCTTAAAGGGGCGGTGCGCTTAAAGGGGCGGAGCGCTTAAAGGGGCGGTGCGCTTAAAGGGGCGGTGCGCTTAAAGGGGCGGAGCGCTTAAAGGGGCGGAGCGCTTAAAGGGGCGGTGCGCTTAAAGGGGCGGAGCGCTTAAAGGGGCGGTGCGCTTAAAGGGGCGGTGCGCTTAAAGGGGCGGTGCGCTTAAAGGGGCGGAGCGCTTAAAGGGGCGGTGCGCTTAAAGGGGCGGAGCGCTTAAAGGGGCGGAGCGCTTAAAGGGGCGGAGCGCTTAAAGGGGCGGTGCGCTTAAAGGGGCGGAGCGCTTAAAGGGGCGGAGCGCTTAAAGGGGCGGTGCGCTTAAAGGGGCGGTGCGCTTAAAGGGGCGGAGCGCTTAAAGGGGCGGTGCGCTTAAAGGGGCGGTGCGCGTGCGCAGTAGACGAGGCGGTCCATTTCGACAGTACACCGGGCGTTACCTCGGTGAGTTCTGATCTAAACGTTACCGATAGCGATGGTTTTCAGGTCGATCAGATACGCCAGTTTCTTGTTGTCCTCGGCTCCTCTCAGCTTCCTCCCGTTCAGACACACACTGCACACAACCCATCAGAAACCGATCAGAAACTGATCAGAAACCGATCAGAAACTGATCAGAAACTGGTCAGAAACTGATCAGAAACTGATCAGAAACTGACCAGAAACTGATCAGAAACTGATCAGAAACTGACCAGAAACTGACCAGAAACTGAGTTTAGTCCTCTAGTGGACGGATCCCAGGACCTTGTTGTGTATCACAGGTGTGTGCATTGTGTTGTGTGAATTGAGTGTATTGTGTGTGTGTGCGTGTGTGTTGTGTACCTGATGTGTGTGTTGTGTGTGTTGTGTACCTGATGTGTGTGTTGTGTACCTGACGTGTGTGTTGTGTACCTGATGTGTGTGTTGTGTGTGTTGTGTACCTGATGTGTGTGATGTGTGTGTTGTGTGTGTTGTGTACCTGATGTGTGTGTTGTGTACCTGATGTGTGTGTTGTGTGTGTTGTGTACCTGATGTGTGTGTTGTGTACCTGATGTGTGTGATGTGTGTGATGTGTACCTGATGTGTGTGTTGTGTGTGTTGTGTACCTGATGTGTGTGTTGTGTTGTGTACCTGATGTGTGTGTTGTGTACCTGATGTGTGTGTTGTGTACCTGATGTGTGTGATGTGTACCTGATGTGTGTGTTGTGTACCTGATGTGTGTGTTGTGTACCTGATGTGTGTGATGTGTGTGTTGTGTACCTGATGTGTGTGATGTGTGTGTTGTGTACCTGATGTGTGTGATGTGTGTGTTGTGTACCTGACGTGTGTGATGTGTGTGTTGTGTACCTGATGTGTGTGTTGTGTACCTGATGTGTGTGTTGTGTACCTGATGTGTGTGATGTGTGTGTTGTGTACCTGACGTGTGTGATGTGTGTGTTGTGTACCTGATGTGTGTGTTGTGTACCTGATGTGTGTGTTGTGTACCTGATGTGTGTGATGTGTGTGTTGTGTACCTGATGTGTGTGTTGTGTACCTGACGTGTGTGATGTGTACCTGATGTGTGTGATGTGTGTGTTGTGTACCTGATGTGTGTGTTGTGTACCTGATGTGTGTGTTGTGTACCTGATGTGTGTGATGTGTACCTGATGTGTGTGATGTGTGTGTTGTGTACCTGATGTGTGTGATGTGTACCTGATGTGTGTGATGTGTGTGTTGTGTACCTGATGTGTGTGATGTGTACCTGATGTGTGTGATGTGTGTGTTGTGTACCTGACGTGTGTGTTGTGTACCTGATGTGTGTGTTGTGTACCTGATGTGTGTGTTGTGTACCTGACGTGTGTGTTGTGTACCTGACGTGTGTGTTGTGTACCTGACGTGTGTGTTGTGTACCTGATGTGTGTGTTGTGTACCTGATGTGTGTGTTGTGTACCTGACGTGTGTGTTGTGTACCTGATGTGTGTGTTGTGTACCTGATGTGTGTGTTGTGTACCTGACGTGGGTGTTGTGTACCTGATGTGTGTGTGGTGTACCTGACGTGTGTGTTGTGTAGCTGATGTGTGTATTGTGTACCTGATGTGTATGTTGTGTGTGTTGTGTACCTGGTGTGTGTGTGGTGAGTTTTGTGTACCTGACGTGTGTGTTGTGTACCTGACGTGTGTGTTGTGTACCTGACGTGTGTGTTGTGTACCTGATGTGTGTGTTGTGTGTGTTGTGTACCTGACGTGTGTGTTGTGTACCTGACGTGTGTGCTGTGTACCCGATGTGTGTGTTGTGTACCTGATGTGTGTGTTGTGTGTGTTGTGTACCTGACGTGTGTGTTGTGTGTGTTGTGTACCTGACGTGTGTGTTGTGTACCTGATGTGTGTGTTGTGTACCTGATGTGTGTGTTGTGTACCTGATGTGTGTGATGTGTGTGTTGTGTACCTGATGTGTGTGATGTGTACCTGATGTGTGTGTTGTGTACCTGATGTGTGTGATGTGTGTGTTGTGTACCTGATGTGTGTGTTGTGTACCTGCTGTGTGTGATGTGTGTGTTGTGTACCTGATGTGTGTGATGTGTGTGTTGTGTACCTGATGTGTGTGTTGTGTGTGTTGTGTACCTGATGTGTGTGATGTGTGTGTTGTGTACCTGATGTGTGTGTTGTGTACCTGACGTGTGTGTTGTGTACCTGATGTGTGTGTTGTGTACCTGATGTGTGTGTTGTGTGTGTTGTGTACCTGATGTGTGTGATGTGTGTGTTGTGTACCTGATGTGTGTGATGTGTGTGTTGTGTACCTGATGTGTGTGATGTGTGTGTTGTGTACCTGATGTGTGTGTTGTGTACCTGATGTGTGTGATGTGTGTGTTGTGAACCTGATGTGTGTGTTGTGTACCTGATGTGTGTGATGTGTGTGTTGTGTACCTGACGTGTGTGTTGTGTACCTGATGTGTGTGTTGTGTGTGTTGTGTACCTGATGTGTGTGTTGTGTGTGTTGTGTACCTGATGTGTGTGTTGTGTACCTGATGTGTGTGATGTGTGTGTTGTGTACCTGATGTGTGTGTTGTGTGTGTTGTGTACCTGATGTGTGTGTTGTGTACCTGACGTGTGTGTTGTGTACCTGATGTGTGTGATGTGTGTGTTGTGTACCTGATGTGTGTGATGTGTGTGTTGTGTACCTGACGTGTGTGTTGTGTACCTGATGTGTGTGTTGTGTGTGTTGTGTACCTGATGTGTGTGTTGTGTGTGTTGTGTACCTGATGTGTGTGTTGTGTGTGTTGTGTACCTGACGTGTGTGTTGTGTACCTGATGTGTGTGTTGTGTACCTGATGTGTGTGTTGTGTGTGTTGTGTACCTGACGTGTGTGTTGTGTACCTGATGTGTGTGTTGTGTACCTGATGTGTGTGTTGTGTACCTGATGTGTGTGATGTGTGTGTTGTGTACCTGATGTGTGTGTTGTGTACCTGATGTGTGTGTTGTGTACCTGACGTGTGTGTTGTGTACCTGACGTGTGTGTTGTGTACCTGACGTGTGTGTTGTGTACCTGATGTGTGTGATGTGTGTGTTGTGTACCTGATGTGTGTGTTGTGTACCTGATGTGTGTGATGTGTGTGTTGTGTACCTGATGTGTGTGTTGTGTACCTGATGTGTGTGTTGTGTACCTGACGTGTGTGTTGTGTACCTGACGTGTGTGTTGTGTACCTGACGTGTGTGTTGTGTACCTGATGTGTGTGTTGTGTAGCTGATGTGTGTGTTGTGTACCTGATGTGTGTGATGTGTGTGTTGTGTACCTGAGGTGTGTGTTGTGTACCTGATGTGTGTGTTGTGTACCTGATGTGTGTGATGTGTACCTGACGTGTGTGTTGTGTACCTGATGTGTGTGATGTGTACCTGATGTGTGTGTTGTGTACCTGATGTGTGTGATGTGTACCTGACGTGTGTGTTGTGTACCTGATGTGTGTGATGTGTACCTGATGTGTGTGTTGTGTACCTGACGTGTGTGTTGTGTACCTGATGTGTGTGATGTGTACCTGATGTGTGTGATGTGTACCTGATGTGTGTGATGTGTACCTGTCGTGTGTGTTGTGTACCTGATGTGTGTGTTGTGTACCTGATGTGTGTGATGTGTACCTGACGTGTGTGTTGTGTACCTGATGTGTGTGTTGTGTACCTGACGTGTGTGTTGTGTACCTGATGTGTGTGATGTGTACCTGATGTGTGTGATGTGTGTGTTGTGTACCTGATGTGTGTGTTGTGTACCTGATGTGTGTGATGTGTACCTGATGTGTGTGATGTGTGTGTTGTGTACCTGACGTGTGTGTTGTGTACCTGACGTGTGTGTTGTGTACCTGACGTGTGTGTTGTGTACCTGACGTGTGTGTTGTGTACCTGATGTGTGTGTTGTGTACCTGACGTGTGTGTTGTGTACCTGATGTGTGTGATGTGTGTGTTGTGTACCTGATGTGTGTGTTGTGTACCTGATGTGTGTGTTGTGTGTGTTGTGTACCTGACGTGTGTGATGTGTACCTGATGTGTGTGTTGTGTACCTGACGTGTGTGTTGTGTACCTGATGTGTGTGTTGTGTACCTGATATGTGTGTTGTGTACCTGACGTGTGTGATGTGTGTGATGTGTGTGATGTGTGTGATGTGTACCTGATGTGTCTGTTGTGTACCTGATGTGTGTGTTGTGTACCTGATGTGTGTGTTGTGTACCTGACGTGTGTGTTGTGTACCTGACGTGTGTGATGTGTGTGTTGTGTACCTGATGTGTGTGTTGTGTACCTGATGTGTGTGTTGTGTGTGTTGTGTACCTGATGTGTGTGATGTGTGTGTTGTGTACCTGATGTGTGTGTTGTGTGTGTTGTGTACCTGATGTGTGTGTTGTGTACCTGATGTGTGTGTTGTGTACCTGATGTGTGTGATGTGTGTGTTGTGTACCTGATGTGTGTGTTGTGTACCTGATGTGTGTGTTGTGTGTGTTGTGTACCTGAT
This sequence comes from Paratrypauchen microcephalus, assembly GCA_036785185.1. Taxonomy (NCBI): domain Eukaryota; kingdom Metazoa; phylum Chordata; class Actinopteri; order Gobiiformes; family Gobiidae; genus Paratrypauchen; species Paratrypauchen microcephalus. The sequence goes on from JAVJIX010000325.1 coordinate 480,211, forward strand.
GTGTGTGTTGTGTACCTGATGTGTGTGTTGTGTACCTGACGTGTGTGTTGTGTACCTGATGTGTGTGTTGTGTACCTGATGTGTGTGTTGTGTACCTGACGTGTGTGTTGTGTACCTGACGTGTGTGTTGTGTACCTGACGTGTGTGTTGTGTACCTGATGTGTGTGATGTGTACCTGATGTGTGTGTTGTGTACCTGATGTGTGTGATGTGTGTGTTGTGTACCTGATGTGTGTGTTGTGTACCTGATGTGTGTGTTGTGTACCTGATGTGTGTGTTGTGTACCTGATGTGTGTGATGTGTGTGTTGTGTACCTGATGTGTGTGATGTGTACCTGATGTGTGTGTTGTGTACCTGACGTGTGTGTTGTGTACCTGATGTGTGTGTTGTGTACCTGATGTGTGTGATGTGTGTGTTGTGTACCTGATGTGTGTGTTGTGTACCTGATGTGTGTGATGTGTGTGTTGTGTACCTGATGTGTGTGTTGTGTACCTGATGTGTGTGGTGTGTACCTGATGTGTGTGATGTGTGTGTTGTGAACCTGATGTGTGTGTTGTGTACCTGATGTGTGTGTTGTGTACCTGATGTGTGTGATGTGTGTGTTGTGAACCTGATGTGTGTGTTGTGTACCTGATGTGTGTGATGTGTACCTGACGTGTGTGTTGTGTACCTGACGTGTGTGTTGTGTACCTGACGTGTGTGTTGTGTACCTGATGTGTGTGTTGTGTAGCTGATGTGTGTGTTGTGTACCTGATGTGTGTGATGTGTGTGTTGTGTACCTGATGTGTGTGTTGTGTACCTGACGTGTGTGTTGTGTACCTGACGTGTGTGTTGTGTACCTGACGTGTGTGTTGTGTACCTGATGTGTGTGTTGTGTACCTGATGTGTGTGATGTGTGTGTTGTGTACCTGATGTGTGTGATGTGTGTGTTGTGTACCTGACGTGTGTGTTGTGTACCTGACGTGTGTGTTGTGTACCTGATGTGTGTGTTGTGTACCTGACGTGTGTGTTGTGTACCTGATGTGTGTGTTGTGTGTGTTGTGTACCTGATGTGTGTGTTGTGTACCTGATGTGTGTGATGTGTGTGTTGTGTACCTGATGTGTGTGTTGTGTACCTGATGTGTGTGTTGTGTACCTGACGTGTGTGTTGTGTACCTGATGTGTGTGTTGTGTACCTGATGTGTGTGTTGTGTACCTGATGTGTGTGTTGTGTACCTGATGTGTGTGTTGTGTACCTGATGTGTGTGTTGTGTACCTGATGTGTGTGTTGTGTACCTGATGTGTGTGTTGTGTACCTGATGTGTGTGTTGTGTACCTGATGTGTGTGATGTGTGTGTTGTGTACCTGATGTGTGTGATGTGTGTGTTGTGTACCTGATGTGTGTGTTGTGTACCTGACGTGTGTGTTGTGTACCTGATGTGTGTGTTGTGTACCTGATGTGTGTGTTGTGTACCTGATGTGTGTGTTGTGTACCTGATGTGTGTGTTGTGTACCTGATGTGTGTGTTGTGTACCTGATGTGTGTGTTGTGTACCTGATGTGTGTGTTGTGTACCTGATGTGTGTGATGTGTACCTGATGTGTGTGTTGTGTACCTGATGTGTGTGATGTGTGTGTTGTGTACCTGATGTGTGTGTTGTGTACCTGATGTGTGTGTTGTGTACCTGATGTGATGTGTGTGTTGTGTACCTGATGTGTGTGATGTGTGTGTTGTGTACCTGACGTGTGTGTTGTGTACCTGATGTGTGTGATGTGTGTGTTGTGTACCTGATGTGTGTGTTGTGTACCTGATGTGTGTGATGTGTGTGTTGTGTACCTGACGTGTGTGGTGTGTACCTGGTGTGTGTGATGTCTGTGTGGGGTACCTGACGTGTGTGAGGTGTGTGTTGTGTACCTGTTGGGTGTGATGTGTGTGTTCTGCACCTGCCGTGTGTGATGTGCACCTGCTGTGTGTGTTGTGTACCTGATGTGTGTGTTGTGTACCTGATGTGTGTGTTGTGTGTGTTGTGTACCTGATGTGTGTGTTGTGTACCTGATGTGTGTGTTGTGTACCTGATGTGTGTGTTGTGTACCTGACGTGTGTGTTGTGTACCTGATGTGTGTGATGTGTGTGTTGTGTACCTGATGTGTGTGTTGTGTACCTGATGTGTGTGTTGTGTACCTGACGTGTGTGTTGTGTACCTGACGTGTGTGTTGTGTACCTGATGTGTGTGTTGTGTACCTGATGTGTGTGTTGTGTACCTGACGTGTGTGTTGTGTACCTGACGTGTGTGTTGTGTAGCTGCTGTGTGTGTTGTGTACCTGATGTGTGTGATGTGTGTGTTGTGTACCTGATGTGTGTGTTGTGTACCTGATGTGTGTGTTGTGTACCTGACGTGTGTGATGTGTACCTGATGTGTGTGTTGTGTACCTGATGTGTGTGTTGTGTACCTGACGTGTGTGATGTGTGTGTTGTGTACCTGATGTGTGTGTTGTGTACCTGATGTGTGTGATGTGTGTGTTGTGTACCTGATGTGTGTGTTGTGTACCTGATGTGTGTGTGATGTGTGTGTTGTGTACCTGATGTGTGTGTTGTGTACCTGATGTGTGTGATGTGTGTGTTGTGTACCTGATGTGTGTGTTGTGTACCTGACGTGTGTGTTGTGTACCTGATGTGTGTGTTGTGTACCTGATGTGTGTGTTGTGTACCTGATGTGTGTGTTGTGTGTGTTGTGTACCTGATGTGTGTGTTGTGTACCTGACGTGTGTGTTGTGTACCTGATGTGTGTGATGTGTGTGTTGTGTACCTGACGTGTGTGTTGTGTGTGTTGTGTACCTGATGTGTGTGTTGTGTACCTGGCGTGTGTGTTGTGTACCTGATGTGTGTGTTGTGTACCTGATGTGTGTGTTGTGTACCTGACGTGTGTGTTGTGTACCTGACGTGTGTGTTGTGTACCTGACGTGTGTGATGTGTGTGTTGTGTACCTGATGTGTGTGTTGTGTACCTGATGTGTGTGATGTGTACCTGATGTGTGTGATGTGTGTGATGTGTAACTGACGTGTGTGTTGTGTACCTGATGTGTGTGATGTGTACCTGACGTGTGTGTTGTGTACCTGATGTGTGTGTTGTGTACCTGATGTGTGTGTTGTGTACCTGATGTGTGTGTTGTGTACCTGATGTGTGTGTTGTGTACCTGATGTGTGTGATGTGTGTGTTGTGTACCTGATGTGTGTGTTGTGTACCTGATGTGTGTGTTGTGTACCTGATGTGTGTGTTGTGTACCTGATGTGTGTGTTGTGTGTGTTGTGTACCTGATGTGTGTGTTGTGTACCTGACGTGTGTGTTGTGTACCTGATGTGTGTGTTGTGTGTGTTGTGTACCTGATGTGTGTGTTGTGTACCTGGCGTGTGTGTTGTGTACCTGATGTGTGTGTTGTGTACCTGATGTGTGTGATGTGTGTGTTGTGTGTGTTGTGTACCTGATGTGTGTGTTGTGTACCTGATGTGTGTGTTGTGTACCTGATGTGTGTGTTGTGTACCTGATGTGTGTGTTGTGTACCTGATGTGTGTGTTGTGTACCTGATGTGTGTGATGTGTACCTGATGTGTGTGTTGTGTACCTGATGTGTGTGTTGTGTACCTGATGTGTGTGTTGTGTACCTGATGTGTGTGTTGTGTACCTGACGTGTGTGTTGTGTACCTGATGTGTGTGATGTGTGTGTTGTGTACCTGATGTGTGTGTTGTGTACCTGACGTGTGTGTTGTGTACCTGATGTGTGTGTTGTGTACCTGATGTGTGTGATGTGTGTGTTGTGTACCTGATGTGTGTGTTGTGTACCTGACGTGTGTGTTGTGTACCTGATGTGTGTGTTGTGTACCTGATGTGTGTGTTGTGTACCTGATGTGTGTGTTGTGTGTGTTGTGTACCTGATGTGTGTGTTGTGTACCTGATGTGTGTGTTGTGTACCTGACGTGTGTGTTGTGTACCTGATGTGTGTGTTGTGTACCTGACGTGTGTGTTGTGTACCTGACGTGTGTGTTGTGTACCTGATGTGTGTGTTGTGTGTGTTGTGTACCTGATGTGTGAGTTGTGTGTGTTGTGTACCTGATGTGTGTGTAGTGTCCCTGATGTGTGTGTTGTGTACCTGACGCGTGTGATGTGTACCTGATGTGTGTGTTGTGTACCTGATGTGTGTGTTGTGTACCTGACGTGTGTGATGTGTACCTGGCTTGTGTGTTGTGTACCTGATGTGTGTGATGTGTACCTGATGTGTGTGTTGTGTGTGTTGTGTACCTGATGTGTGTGTTGTGTACCTGATGTGTGTGTTGTGTACCTGATGTGTGTTGTGTACCTGATGTGTGTGTTGTGTACCTGATGTGTGTGTTGTGTACCTGACGTGTGTGTTGTGTACCTGACGTGTGTGTTGTGTACCTGATGTGTGTGTTGTGTACCTGATGTGTGTGATGTGTGTGTTGTGTACCTGATGTGTGTGTTGTGTACCTGACGTGTGTGTTGTGTACCTGATGTGTGTGTTGTGTACCTGATGTGTGTGATGTGTGTGTTGTGTACCTGATGTGTGTGTTGTGTACCTGATGTGTGTGTTGTGTACCTGACGTGTGTGATGTGGACCTGATGTGTGTGTTGTGTACCTGATGTGTGTGATGTGTGTGTTGTGTGCCTGATGTGTGTGTTGTGTACCTGATGTGTGTGTTGTGTACCTGACGTGTGTGATGTGTACCTGATGTGTGTGTTGTGTACCTGATGTGTGTGTTGTGTACCTGACGTGTGTGATGTGTACCTGATGTGTGTGTTGTGTGTGTTGTGTACCTGATGTGTGTGTTGTGTACCTGATGTGTGTGTTGTGTACCTGACGTGTGTGTTGTGTACCTGATGTGTGTGTTGTGTACCTGATGTGTGTGTTGTGTGTGTTGTGTACCTGATGTGTGTGTTGTGTACCTGACGTGTGTGTTGTGTACCTGACGTGTGTGTTGTGTACCTGATGTGTGTGTTGTGTACCTGATGTGTGTGTTGTGTGTGTTGTGTCCCTGATGTGTGTGTTGTGTACCTCACGTGTGTGTTGTGTACCTGATGTGTGTGTTGTGTGTGTTGTGTACCTGATGTGTGTGTTGTGTACCTGCCGTGTGTGTTGTGTACCTGAGTGTGTGTTGTGTACCTGATGTGTGTGTTGTGTACCTGATGTGTGTGTTGTGTACCTGACGTGTGTGTTGTGTACCTGATGTGTGTTGTGTACCTGATGTGTGTTGTGTACCTGATGTGTGTTGTGTACCTGATGTGTGTGATGTGTGTGTTGTGTACCTGACGTGTGTGTTGTGTGTGTTGTGTACCTGATGTGTGTGTTGTGTACCTGACATGTGTGTTGAGTACCTGACTTGTGTGTTGTGGACCTGACGTGTGTGTTGTGTACCTGACGGGTGTGTTGTGTTCCTGGTGTGGGTGTTGAGTTCCTGACGTGTGTGATGTGTACCTGACGTGTGTGTTGTGTACCTGATGTGTGTGTTGTGTACCTGATGTGTGTGATGTGTGTGTTGTGTACCTGATGTGTGTGTTGTGTACCTGATGTGTGTGTTGTGTACCTGATGTGTGTGATGTGTACCTGATGTGTGTGTTGTGTACCTGATGTGTGTGTTGTGTACCTGATGTGTGTGTTGTGTACCTGACGTGTGTGTTGTGTACCTGACGTGTGTGTTGTGTACCTGATGTGTGTGATGTGTACCTGATGTGTGTGATGTGTGTGTTGTGTACCTGATGTGTGTGATGTGTACCTGATGTGTGTGATGTGTGTGTTGTGTACCTGATGTGTGTGTTGTGTACCTGATGTGTGTGATGTGTGTGTTGTGTACCTGATGTGTGTGATGTGTACCTGACGTGTGTGTTGTGTACCTGATGTGTGTGATGTGTGTGTTGTGTACCTGATGTGTGTGATGTGTGTGTTGTGTACCTGATGTGTGTGATGTGTGTGTTGTGTACCTGATGTGTGTGATGTGTGTGTTGTGTACCTGATGTGTGTGATGTGTGTGTTGTGTACCTGATGTGTGTGATGTGTGTGTTGTGTACCTGATGTGTGTGATGTGTGTGTTGTGTACCTGATGTGTGTGATGTGTGTGTTGTGTACCTGATGTGTGTGATGTGTACCTGACGTGTGTGTTGTGTACCTGATGTGTGTGATGTGTGTGTTGTGTACCTGATGTGTGTGTTGTGTACCTGATGTGTGTGATGTGTGTGTTGTGTACCTGACGTGTGTGTTGTGTACCTGATGTGTGTGTTGTGTACCTGATGTGTGTGTTGTGTACCTGATGTGTGTGATGTGTACCTGATGTGTGTGTTGTGTACCTGACGTGTGTGTTGTGTACCTGATGTGTGTGTTGTGTACCTGATGTGTGTGTTGTGTACCTGACGTGTGTGTTGTGTACCTGATGTGTGTGTTGTGTACCTGATGTGTGTGTTGTGTACCTGATGTGTGTGTTGTGTACCTGATGTGTGTGTTGTGTACCTGATGTGTGTGTTGTGTACCTGATGTGTGTGATGTGTGTGTTGTGTACCTGACGTGTGTGTTGTGTACCTGATGTGTGTGTTGTGTACCTGATGTGTGTGTTGTGTACCTGACGTGTGTGTTGTGTACCTGATGTGTGTGTTGTGTACCTGATGTGTGTGTTGTGTACCTGATGTGTGTGTTGTGTACCTGATGTGTGTGTTGTGTACCTGATGTGTGTGTTGTGTACCTGATGTGTGTGTTGTGTACCTGATGTGTGTGTTGTGTACCTGATGTGTGTGACGTGTGTGTTGTGTACCTGATGTGTGTGTTGTGTACCTGATGTGTGTGTTGTGTACCTGATGTGTGTGTTGTGTACCTGACGTGTGTGTTGTGTACCTGATGTGTGTGATGTGTACCTTATGTGTGTGTTGTGTACCTGATGTGTGTGATGTGTGTGTTGTGTACCTGATGTGTGTGTTGTGTACCTGACGTGTGTGTTGTGTACCTGATGTGTGTGTTGTGTACCTGATGTGTGTGATGTGTGTGTTGTGTACCTGATGTGTGTGCTGTGTTCCTGACGTGTGTGATGTGTACCTGTCGTGTGTGTTGTGTACCTGATGTGTGTGATGTGTGTGTTGTGTACCTGATGTGTGTGTTGTGTACCTGACGTGTGTGTTGTGTACCTGATGTGTGTGTTGTGTACCTGATGTGTGTGATGTGTGTGTTGTGTACCTGATGTGTGTGTTGTGTACCTGATGTGTGTGTTGTGTACCTGATGTGTGTGATGTGTGTGTTGTGTACGTGATGTGTGTGATGTGTACCTGATGTGTGTGTTGTGTACCTGACGTGTGTGTTGTGTACCTGACGTGTGTGTTGTGTACCTGACGTGTGTGTTGTGTACCTGATGTGTGTGTTGTGTGTGTTGTGTACCTGATGTGTGTGTTGTGTGTGTTGTGTACCTGATGTGTGTGTTGTGTACCTGACGTGTGTGTTGTGTACCTGATGGGTGTCTTGTGTACCTGCCGCGTGTGATGTGTGTGTTGTGTGTGTTGTGTACCTGATGTGTGTGTTGTGTGTGTTGTGTACCTGATGTGTGTGTTGTGTGTGTTGTGTACCTGATGGGTGTGTTGTGTACCTGACGTGTGTGTTGTGTACCTGACGTGTGTGTTGTGTACCTGACGTGTGTGTTGTGTACCTGATGTGTGTGTTGTGTGTGTTGTGTACCTGACGTGTGTGTTGTGTACCTGATGTGTGTGTTGTGTGTGTTGTGTACCTGATGTGTGTGTTGTGTACCTGATGTGTGTGTTGTGTACCTGATGTGTGTGTTGTGTACCTGACGTGTGTGTTGTGTACCTGATGTGTGTGATGTGTGTGTTGTGTACCTGATGTGTGTGGTGTGTTGTGTACCTGATGTGTGTGTTGTGTACCTGATGTGTGTGTTGTGTACCTGACGTGTGTGTTGTGTACCTGACGTGTGTGTTGTGTACCTGACGTGTGTGTTGTGTACCTGACATGTGTGTTGTGTACCTGACGTGTGTGTTGTGTACCTGATGTGTGTGATGTGTACCTGATGTGTGTGTTGTGTACCTGATGTGTGTGATGTGTGTGTTGTGTACCTGATGTGTGTGTTGTGTACCTGATGTGTGTGTTGTGTACCTGATGTGTGTGATGTGTGTGTTGTGTACCTGATGTGTGTGATGTGTACCTGACGTGTGTGTTGTGTACCTGATGTGTGTGATGTGTGTGTTGTGTACCTGATGTGTGTGTTGTGTACCTGATGTGTGTGATGTGTGTGTTGTGTACCTGACGTGTGTGTTGTGTACCTGATGTGTGTGATGTGTACCTGATGTGTGTGTGTTGTGTACCTGATGTGTGTGTTGTGTACCTGATGTGTGTGTTGTGTACCTGATGTGTGTGTTGTGTGTGTTGTGTACCTGATGTGTGTGTTGTGTGTGTTGTGTACCTGATGTGTGTGTTGTGTACCTGATGTGTGTGATGTGTACCTGATGTGTGTGTGTTGTGTACCTGATGTGTGTGTTGTGTACCTGATGTGTGTGTTGTGTACCTGATGTGTGTGATGTGTGTGTTGTGTACCTGATGTGTGTGTTGTGTACCTGATGTGTGTGATGTGTACCTGACGTGTGTGTTGTGTACCTGATGTGTGTGTTGTGTACCTGATGTGTGTGTTGTGTACCTGATGTGTGTGATGTGTGTGTTGTGTACCTGATGTGTGTGTTGTGTACCTGACGTGTGTGTTGTGTACCTGACGTGTGTGTTGTGTACCTGATGTGTGTGTTGTGTACCTGATGTGTGTGTTGTGTACCTGATGTGTGTGTTGTGTACCTGATGTGTGTGATGAGAACCTGATGTGTGTGTTGTGAACCTGACGTGTGTGTTGTGTACCTGACGTGTGTGTTGGGTACCTGATGTGTGTGTTGTGTACCTGATGTGTGTGTTGTGTACCTGACGTGTGTGTTGTGTACCTGATGTGTGTGTTGTGTACCTGACGTGTGTGTTGTGTACCTGACGTGTGTGTTGTGTACCTGATGTGTGTGTTGTGTACATGATATGAGTGTTGTGTAGCTGATGTGTGTGTTGTGTACTTGATGTGTGTGTTGTGTACCTGATGTGTGTGTTGTGTACCTGATGTGTGTGTTGTGTACCTGATGTGTGTGTTGTGTACCTGATGTGTGTGTTGTGTACCTGATGTGTGTGATGTATGTGTTGTGTACCTGATGTGTGTGTTGTGTACCTGATGTGTGTGTTGTGTACCTGATGTGTGTGTTGTGTACCTGATGTGTGTGTTGTGTACCTGATGTGTGTGTTGTGTACCTGATGTGTGTGTTGTGTACCTGATGTGTGTGTTGTGTACCTGATGTGTGTGTTGTGTACCTGATGTGTGTGTTGTGTACCTGATGTGTGTGTTGTGTACCTGACGTGTGTGTTGTGTACCTGATGTGTGTGTTGTGTACCTGATGTGTGTGTTGTGTACCTGATGTGTGTGTTGTGTACCTGATGTGTGTGTTGTGTACCTGATGTGTGTGTTGTGTACCTGATGTGTGTGATGTGTACCTGATGTGTGTGATGTGTACCTGGTGTGTGTGTTGTGTACCTGACGTGTGTGATGTGTACCTGATGTGTGTGTTGTGTACCTGGTGTGTGTGTTGTGTACCTGACGTGTGTGATGTGCACCTGATGTGTGTGTTGTGTACCTGATGTGTGTGTTGTGTACCTGATGTGTGTGTTGTGTACCTGATGTGTGTGGTGTGTACCTGATGTGTGTGATGTGTGTGTTGTGTACCTGATGTGTGTGTTGTGTACCTGGTGTGTGTGTTGTGTACCTGATGTGTGTGTTGTGTACCTGATGTGTGTGTTGTGTACCTGATGTGTGTGTTGTGTACCTGATGTGTGTGACGTGTGTGTTGTGTACCTGATGTGTGTGTTGTGTACCTGATGTGTGTGTTGTGTGTGTTGTGTACCTGATGTGTGTGTTGTGTACCTGATGTGTGTGTTGTGTACCTGATGAGGCGAGGGTTCATAAACTCGGTCCGGACTGATCCCAGGACCTCGTTGTTTCCATATTCCACCAGACTGAGCTCTCCGGCGTTAAAGATCATACACACCTGAAACACACAGGTGGAAAGTCCCGTAATGAGCTTTATTCTGCTCTATTTAAACCACCTGCTGGCTCATTAATTCTATTTTATGTTTTAAAAATCACGTTTGTGGCATTTGACTCTTACAGACTCATTTTCAAAGAAGAACTTTTCATTTCCTCCGGACCCGGGCCACAGCACCTGAAAAACACACAGAAAATCAAAATGTTCCATATTCTGAGGAGGAACGTTTTTCACTTCTAATAAAATTCACAAATCAACTTTTAACTTTAACAAATAAACACATTCATCTGGAGTTTACATTTGAACCAAAGAGTTCTAAAGGTCAGAGTGAATCCGCCCTACGTGTTCCTGGAGTTTTCAAGATAATCCAGATGAACCACTATAACTGCCAGCCTTGATGAGCTTCATTTGGCTGGATCTGAACTCTGTGGTGACGTCATACTTCAGATAATAATAATAAAAACAATCGGAGCAATCGTACCTCGCTGAGTTTGTGCGTGAGCAGGTCTCCGAGCAGCAGAGTGTCCGACGTGTGAGACACTAAATATCGGTCTCCTCCCAGAATCTTCACCTCCTCGATCTCGTATCCGTAATATGACTTCACGACGACCTGAGCGCCCGTCGACAGGTTCCTCACCAACACCTGCATGAGACATTGACCGTCAGGGGGAGTGTCTTGCCAAAGGAAACAGTAACAAAACTTTTCTGCTGTCATACCTGGCTCAGGCCCACGTAGGTCATCTCAAACTTGTTTTTGTAGATGGTTCTCCTCAGACAGCAGTCGAAGAGCTCCACACCTCCACAAAGGGTCCCCTGTACAGAAACAAGGGAGTGTAAAGGACTGTAAAGAAACATGTGATAAGGGCGTAAAGGACTGTAAAGGCACATGTGATAAGGGTGTAAAGACACATGTGATAAGGGTGTAAAGGACTGTAAAGACACATGCGATAAGGGCGTAAAGGACTGTAAAGACACATGCGATAAGGGCGTAAAGGACTGTAAAGAAACATGATAAAGGTGTAAAGGACTGTAAAGACACATGTGATAAGGGTGTAAAGGACTGTAAAGAAACGTGATAAAGGTGTAAAGGACTGTAAAGAAACGTGATAAAGGTGTAAAGGACTGTAAAGACACATGTGAAAAGAGTGGCACATGCGATAAGGGTGTAAAGGACTGTCAAGACACATGCGATAAGGGCGTAAAGGACTGTAAAGACATGTGATAAGGGCGTAAAGGACTGTAAAGACACATGTGATAAGGGTGTAAAGGACTGTAAAAACACATGTGATAAGGGTGTAAAGACACATGTGATAAGGGCCTAAAGGACTGTAAAGAAACATGTGATAAGGGCGTAAAGGACTGTAAAGGCACATGTGATAAGGGTGTAAAGGACTGTAAAGACACATGTGATAAGGGTGTAATGGACTGTAAAGGCACATGTGATAAGGGTGTAAAGGACTGTAAAGACACATGTGATAAGGGCGTAAAGGACTGTAAAGACACATGTGATAAGGGTGTAAAGGACTGTAAAGACACATGTGATAAGGGTGTAAAGACACATGTGATAAGGGTGTAAAGGACTGTAAAGACACGTGATAAGGGTAAAGGACTGTAAAGGCACATGTGATAAGGGTGTAAAGGACTGTAAAGGCACATGTGATAAGGGTGTAAAGGACTGTAAAGGCACATGTGATAAGGGTGTAAAGGACTGTAAAGACACATGTGATAAGGGCGTAAAGGACTGTAAAGGCACATGTGGTAAAGGACTGTAAAGACACATGTGATGAGGGTGTAAAGACACATGTGATAAGGGTGTAAAGGACTGTAAAGACACATGTGATAAGGGCGTAAAGGACTGTAAAGACACATGTGATAAGAGTGGCACATGCGATAAGGGTGTAAAGGACTGTAAAGACACGTGATAAGGGCGTAAAGGACTGTAAAGACACATGCGATAAGAGTGGCACATGCGATAAGGGTGTAAAGGACTGTAAAGACACGTGAAGGGCGTAAAGGACTGTAAAGACACGTGATAAGGGCGTAAAGGACTGTAAAGACACATGTGATAAGAGTGGCACATGCGATAAGGGTGTAAAGGACTGTAAAGACACGTGATAAGGGCGTAAAGGACTGTAAAGACACATGCGATAAGAGTGGCACATGCGATAAGGGTGTAAAGGACTGTCAAGACACATGCGATAAGGGCGTAAAGGACTGTAAAGACACATGTGATAAGGGCGTAAAGGACTGTAAAGAAACATGATAAAGGTGTAAAGGACTGTAAAGACACATGTGATAAGGGTGTAAAGGACTGTAAAGAAACGTGATAAAGGTGTAAAGGACTGTAAAGAAACGTGATAAAGGTGTAAAGGACTGTAAAGACACATGTGAAAAGAGTGGCACATGCGATAAGGGTGTAAAGGACTGTCAAGACACATGCGATAAGGGCGTAAAGGACTGTAAAGACATGTGATAAGGGCGTAAAGGACTGTAAAGACACATGTGATAAGGGTGTAAAGGACTGTAAAGACACATGTGATAAGGGTGTAAAGGACTGTAAAAATACATGTGATAAGGGTGTAAAGACACATGTGATAAGGGCCTAAAGGACTGTAAAGAAACATGTGATAAGGGCGTAAAGGACTGTAAAGGCACATGTGATAAGGGTGTAAAGGACTGTAAAGACACATGCGATAAGGGCGTAAAGGACTGTAAAGACACATGTGATAAGGGTGTAATGGACTGTAAAGGCACATGTGATAAGGGTGTAAAGGACTGTAAAGACACATGTGATAAGGGCGTAAAGGACTGTAAAGACACATGTGATAAGGGTGTAAAGGACTGTAAAGACACATGTGATAAGGGTGTAAAGACACATGTGATAAGGGTGTAAAGGACTGTAAAGACACGTGATAAGGGTAAAGGACTGTAAAGGCACATGTGATAAGGGTGTAAAGGACTGTAAAGGCACATGTGATAAGGGTGTAAAGGACTGTAAAGGCACATGTGATAAGGGTGTAAAGGACTGTAAAGACACATGTGATAAGGGCGTAAAGGACTGTAAAGGCACATGTGGTAAAGGACTGTAAAGACACATGTGATGAGGGTGTAAAGACACATGTGATAAGGGTGTAAAGGACTGTAAAGACACATGTGATAAGGGCGTAAAGGACTGTAAAGACACATGTGATAAGAGTGGCACATGCGATAAGGGTGTAAAGGACTGTAAAGACACGTGATAAGGGCGTAAAGGACTGTAAAGACACATGCGATAAGAGTGGCACATGCGATAAGGGTGTAAAGGACTGTAAAGACACGTGATAAGGGTGTAAAGGACTGTAAAGACACGTGATAAGGGCGTAAAGGACTGTAAAGACACATGTGATAAGGGCGTAAAGGACTGTAAAGACACATGTGATAAGAGTGGCACATGCGATAAGGGTGTAAAGGACTGTAAAGACACGTGATAAGGGTGTAAAGGACTGTAAAGACACGTGATAAGGGCGTAAAGGACTGTAAAGACACATGTGATAAGGGCGTAAAGGACTGTAAAGACACATGCGATAAGAGTGGCACATGCGATAAGGGTGTAAAGGACTGTCAAGACACATGCGATAAGGGCGTAAAGGACTGTAAAGACATGTGATAAGGGCGTAAAGGACTGTAAAGACACATGTGATAAGGGTGTAAAGGACTGTAAAAACACATGTGATAAGGGTGTAAAGACACATGTGATAAGGGCCTAAAGGACTGTAAAGAAACATGTGATAAGGGCGTAAAGGACTGTAAAGGCACATGTGATAAGGGTGTAAAGGACTGTAAAGACACATGTGATAAGGGTGTAATGGACTGTAAAGGCACATGTGATAAGGGTGTAAAGGACTGTAAAGACACATGTGATAAGGGCGTAAAGGACTGTAAAGACACATGTGATAAGGGTGTAAAGGACTGTAAAGACACATGTGATAAGGGTGTAAAGACACATGTGATAAGGGTGTAAAGGACTGTAAAGACACGTGATAAGGGTAAAGGACTGTAAAGGCACATGTGATAAGGGTGTAAAGGACTGTAAAGGCACATGTGATAAGGGTGTAAAGGACTGTAAAGGCACATGTGATAAGGGTGTAAAGGACTGTAAAGACACATGTGATAAGGGCGTAAAGGACTGTAAAGGCACATGTGGTAAAGGACTGTAAAGACACATGTGATGAGGGTGTAAAGACACATGTGATAAGGGTGTAAAGGACTGTAAAGACACATGTGATAAGGGCGTAAAGGACTGTAAAGACACATGTGATAAGAGTGGCACATGCGATAAGGGTGTAAAGGACTGTAAAGACACGTGATAAGGGCGTAAAGGACTGTAAAGACACATGCGATAAGAGTGGCACATGCGATAAGGGTGTAAAGGACTGTAAAGACACGTGAAGGGCGTAAAGGACTGTAAAGACACGTGATAAGGGCGTAAAGGACTGTAAAGACACATGTGATAAGAGTGGCACATGCGATAAGGGTGTAAAGGACTGTAAAGACACGTGATAAGGGCGTAAAGGACTGTAAAGACACATGCGATAAGAGTGGCACATGCGATAAGGGTGTAAAGGACTGTCAAGACACATGCGATAAGGGCGTAAAGGACTGTAAAGACACATGTGATAAGGGCGTAAAGGACTGTAAAGAAACATGATAAAGGTGTAAAGGACTGTAAAGACACATGTGATAAGGGTGTAAAGGACTGTAAAGAAACGTGATAAAGGTGTAAAGGACTGTAAAGAAACGTGATAAAGGTGTAAAGGACTGTAAAGACACATGTGAAAAGAGTGGCACATGCGATAAGGGTGTAAAGGACTGTCAAGACACATGCGATAAGGGCGTAAAGGACTGTAAAGACATGTGATAAGGGCGTAAAGGACTGTAAAGACACATGTGATAAGGGTGTAAAGGACTGTAAAGACACATGTGATAAGGGTGTAAAGGACTGTAAAAATACATGTGATAAGGGTGTAAAGACACATGTGATAAGGGCCTAAAGGACTGTAAAGAAACATGTGATAA
This sequence comes from Paratrypauchen microcephalus, assembly GCA_036785185.1. Lineage (NCBI taxonomy): Eukaryota > Metazoa > Chordata > Actinopteri > Gobiiformes > Gobiidae > Paratrypauchen > Paratrypauchen microcephalus. The sequence continues at coordinate 495,355 of JAVJIX010000325.1, forward strand.
GGGCGTAAAGGACTGTAAAGGCACATGTGATAAGGGTGTAAAGGACTGTAAAGACACATGCGATAAGGGCGTAAAGGACTGTAAAGACACATGTGATAAGGGTGTAATGGACTGTAAAGGCACATGTGATAAGGGTGTAAAGGACTGTAAAGACACATGTGATAAGGGCGTAAAGGACTGTAAAGACACATGTGATAAGGGTGTAAAGGACTGTAAAGACACATGTGATAAGGGTGTAAAGACACATGTGATAAGGGTGTAAAGGACTGTAAAGACACGTGATAAGGGTAAAGGACTGTAAAGGCACATGTGATAAGGGTGTAAAGGACTGTAAAGGCACATGTGATAAGGGTGTAAAGGACTGTAAAGGCACATGTGATAAGGGTGTAAAGGACTGTAAAGACACATGTGATAAGGGCGTAAAGGACTGTAAAGGCACATGTGGTAAAGGACTGTAAAGACACATGTGATGAGGGTGTAAAGACACATGTGATAAGGGTGTAAAGGACTGTAAAGACACATGTGATAAGGGCGTAAAGGACTGTAAAGACACATGTGATAAGAGTGGCACATGCGATAAGGGTGTAAAGGACTGTAAAGACACGTGATAAGGGCGTAAAGGACTGTAAAGACACATGCGATAAGAGTGGCACATGCGATAAGGGTGTAAAGGACTGTAAAGACACGTGATAAGGGTGTAAAGGACTGTAAAGACACGTGATAAGGGCGTAAAGGACTGTAAAGACACATGTGATAAGGGCGTAAAGGACTGTAAAGACACATGTGATAAGAGTGGCACATGCGATAAGGGTGTAAAGGACTGTAAAGACACATGTGATAAGGGTGTAAAGGACTGTAAAGACACATGTGATAAGGGTGTAAAGGACTGTAAAGACACATGTGATAAGGGTGTAAAGGACTGTAAAGGCACATGTGATAAGGGTGTAAAGGACTGTAAAGACACATGTGATAAGGGTGTAAAGGACTGTAAAGGCACATGTGATAAGGGTGTAAAGGACTGTAAAGACACATGTGATAAGGGTATAAAGGACTGTAAAGACACATGTGATAAGGGTGTAAAGGACTGTAAAGACACATGTGATAAGGGTGTAAAGGACTGTAAAGACACATGTGATAAGGGTGTAAAGGACTGTAAAGGCACATGTGATAAGGGTGTAAAGGACTGTAAAGACACATGTGATAAGGGTCTAAAGGACTGTAAAGGCACATGTGATAAGGGTGTAAAGGACTGTAAAGACACGTGATAAGGGCGTAAAGGACTGTAAAGACACATGTGATAAGGGTGTAAAGGACTGTAAAGACACATGTGATAAGGGCGTAAAGGACTGTAAAGACACGTGATAAGGGCGTAAAGGACTGTAAAGACACATGTGATAAGAGTGGCACATGCGATAAGGGTGTAAAGGACTGTAAAGGCACATGTGATAAGGGCGTATAGGACTGTAAAGGACCAGTGTGTGTGTGTGTGTGTGTGTGTGTGTGTGTGTGTGTGTGTGTGTGTGTTTGTATGCGTACAGCGCAGAGTCTGGATCCATCCTTCTTCCAGCTCAGGCTGGTGATGGTGTACAGATTTGGGATTTCTTTGGGTTTGGCCTCGTCCCAGATGCCTCTGCGAGGAGCCCAGTTAAACACACGTAGCCTGAAAACAGAGACACATTTTGGTTCAAACAGGCCTCCTGCACCAGCTTCAGCAAAATAATAATCAATGCTTTGATCCATACAATAGTCTATGTAAAGTCTAATAAGCTAACAGTGTAATCAATCTGATCTAAAACGGCAGACCTGTCGAAGCTGCCGAACACCACACTGTGCCCACTTGGGCTGGTCACAGCCGTGGTGAACTCTCTCTCGCTCAGGTCACGGCTGTGGTCAAACGTCTGCAGGACGTGCCCTTCTCTGCTGTAGGCCACGATCTTCCGATCACACCCTCCAATCAGGAAACTGTTCACGCCCCACGCCAGGGCGTACGGCGGGCAGGGGTGCACCACCAGCTTCCCCTGGCACATGAGGAGGAGGAGAGGGGATGAGTAACATCACAACATTCTACAGATACTTTGGAGTAACACCATGCTGGGGTGTTCTACATGTGTCTCTATGGTGAAATGTTCAGCAGTTACCATGGAGACACAGTGCACACGTCAGCAAACGCTGACAAAAATGTTTTAAGATGTTCTGAAAACTAGATTTCAGGAGCCTGTGATCACTCTGGTTCTGGTCAGACTGAGTTGTTGAATTTTCATTCATGTTCTTCCTCTTACCCGGGGCCGGGTCACTGGGGCAACAGTCTAAGCAGGGACTCCCAGACTTCCTTCACCCCGGACACTTCCTCCAGCTCCTCCGGGGGGACCCCAAGGCGTTCCCAGGCCAGCCGGGAACACCTCCCGAGGGAGGAGTCCAGGAGGCGTCCGGAACAGACGCCTGAGCCTCCTCAGCTGCTCCTCTCAACGTGGAGGAGCGACGGCTCTACTCCGAGCTCCTGGCTCCTCTCCATCAGTGACTAGAGCCAAGAACTCACTGCAGCTGAAGTCAACATCCTCTGGGGGGGTGATGCTAACTGGAGGCACTGCTCTGTCTGAAGCTCTGTGACTCACATTAGACTTAAATCTGATCTTTATTTGAACCCATTCTGAACAGTTGTGTGTATAAAGGCATATCTTATCTTATAAATGTGTCTAAGTGTGCGTTAAATGAACAGTTGTGTGTATAAATGTGTCTAAGTGTGCGTTAAATGAACAGTTGTGTGTATAAGGTGCTTTCACCTGGGCGTCTCCTGATCCTTCGTCGTCAAAGAAATACCGGACCACCGTCCCATCGGCGTGTCCCGAGAGGAACCCTTTACCGGACACACTACGGAAACACAACACACAACATCACACACCAACACAAACACACACCAACACAAACACACACCAACACAAACACACAACATCACACACCAACACACAACATCACACACCAACACACAACATCACACACCAACACAAACATCACACATCAACACAAACACACAACATCACACACCAACACAAACACACAACATCACACACCAACACAAACATCACACATCAACACAAACATCACACATCAACACAAACATCACACATCAACACAAACATCACACATCAACACAAACACACAACATCACACACCAACACAAACACACACCAACACACACACACAACATCACACACCAACACAAACACACAACATCACACACCAACACAAACACACAACATCACACACCAACACAAACACACAACATCACACACCAACACAAACACACACCAACACAAACACACACCAACACAAACACACAACATCACACACCAACACACAACATCACACAAACACACAACATCACACATCAACACAAACACAACATCACACACCAACACACAACATCACACACCAACACACAACATCACACACCAACACAAACATCACACACCAACACAAACATCACACATCAACACAAACACACAACATCACACACCAACACAAACATCACACATCAACACAAACACACAACATCACACACCAACACAAACACACACCAACACAAACATCACACACCAACACAAACATCACACATCAACACAAACATCACACATCAACACAAACATCACACATCAACACAAACATCACACATCAACACAAACACACAACATCACACACCAACACAAACATCACACATCAACACAAACATCACACATCAACACAAACACACAACATCACACACCAACACAAACATCACACATCAACACAAACATCACACACCAACACAAACATCACACATCAACACAAACATCACACATCAACACAAACACACAACATCACACACCAACACAAACATCACACACCAACACAAACACACAACATCACACACTAACACAAACATCACACATCAACACAAACATCACACATCAACACAAACATCACACATCAACACAAACATCACACATCAACACAAACACACAACATCACACACCAACACAAACACACACCAACACACACACACAACATCACACACTAACACAAACACACACCAACACAAACACACAACATCACACACCAACACACACACACAACATCACACACTAACACAAACACACACATCAACACAAACATCACACATCAACACAAACACACAACATCACACACTAACACAAACACACACATCAACACAAACATCACACATCAACACAAACACACAACATCACACACCAACACAAACACACACCAACACAAACACACAACATCACACACCAACACAAACATCACACATCAACACAAACACACAACATCACACACCAACACAAACACACAACATCACACATCAACACAAACATCACACATCAACACAAACATCACACATCAACACAAACACACAACATCACACACCAACACAAACATCACACATCAACACAAACATCACACACCAACACAAACATCACACATCAACACAAACATCACACATCAACACAAACACACAACATCACACACCAACACAAACATCACACATCAACACAAACACACAACATCACACACCAACACAAACATCACACATCAACACAAACATCACACATCAACACAAACATCACACATCAACACAAACATCACACATCAACACAAACACACAACATCACACACCAACACAAACACACACCAACACACACACACAACATCACACACCAACACAAACATCACACATCAACACAAACACACAACATCACACACCAACACAAACACACAACATCACACACCAACACAAACATCACACACCAACACAAACACACAACATCACACACCAACACAAACACACAACATCACACACTAACACAAACACACACCAACACAAACACACACCAACACACACACACAACATCACACACCAACACAAACACACACCAACACAAACACACACCAACACAAACACACAACATCACACACCAACACAAACATCACACACCAACACACACACACAACATCACACACCAACACAAACACACACCAACACAAACACACACCAACACAAACACACAACATCACACACCAACACAAACATCACACACCAACACAAACACACAACATCACACACCAACACAAACACACACCAACACAAACACACACCAACACAAACACACACCAACACAAACACACAACATCACACACCAACACAAACACACACCAACACAAACACACAACATCACACACCAACACACAACATCACACAAACACACAACATCACAACATCACACACCAACACACAACATCACACAAACACACAACATCACACATCAACACAAACACACAACATCACACAAACACACAACATCACAACATCACACACCAACACAAACATCACACACCAACACAAACATCACACACCAACACAAACATCACACACCAACACAAACAAAAACATCAACACAAACACACAACATCACACACCAACACAAACACACAACATCACACAAACACACAACATCACAACATCACACACCAACATCAAACAAACACACAACATCACACACCAACACAAACACACAACATCACACAAACACACAACATCACAACATCACACACCAACATCAACACAAACACACAACATCACACACCAACACAAACACACAACATCACACACAAACACACCATCATCACACACAAACACACAACTGGGCATTCTGGAACGCCCCTGGACACTCGGGGAGGGCATCTGACGTACTTGGAGGTGAGGCACAGGACGCAGGAGTCGGTGCTGTAGACGGTGGACGATTTGTGCGTTTGTGTATTCGCCAAACGAACCTGTAAAATAAACACGTTCTTAATTCGATCAGAACATTGATCTGAACATTGATCTGTGCTCGGACACAGACCAACGAGGAAAAGCTCCAGAATCACAAACTCTGAGCTTTAACCAAGTTCTGATGTTCTGATGTTCCTCACACACCTGGAGTCGTGTTTGTTTCAGTCTCATGTTTGAGGAACTCTTTATTATTCGTCTGTAACATCTCCAAAGCTCCAAACGCTCTGTTCCACCTCGTGATGTCATCAAGTGAACAGTGAACTTTTACCTTTAGTTCAGTCGAGATCGGCGACTCCAGGACTGAAATGATCCACATGATTCTAGTGAAGGTGTGTGGAGTTTAAAAACACAGTGGAGCACTTCCTGTATCACCACATGATGACATCACCAGGTGGAACAGAGTGTTTTCAGTCTGAGAGAAGAACTCAGTTTTAGTCCAGATTTAGTCCAGGTTTGGTCCATCTTTAGTCCAGGTTTAGTCCATCTTTAGTCCATCTTTAGTCCATCTTTAGTCCAGGTTTAGTCCATCTTTAGTCCATCTTTAGTCCATCTTTAGTCCAGGTTTAGTCCAGGCTTAATCCATCTTTAGTTCAGGCTTAGTCCATCTTTAGTCCAGGTTTAGTCCATCTTTGGTCCAGGCTTAGTCCATCTTTGGTCCAGGCTTAGTCCATCTTTAGTCCATCTTTAGTCCATCTTTAGTCCAGGTTTAGTCCATCTTTAGTCCATCTTTAGTCCAGACTTGGTCCACATTTGGTCCACATTTAGTCCATCTTTAGTCCATCTTTAGTCCAGGTTTAGATCAGGTTTAGTCCATCTTTAGTCCAGGTTTAGTCCAGATTTAGTCCATCTTCAGTCCAGGTTTAGTCCAGTTTTAGTCCATCTTTAGTACATCTTTAGTCCAGGTTTAGTCCAGGTTTAGTCCAGGTTTAGTCCATCTTTAGTCCAGGTTTAGTCCAGGTTTAGTCCAAGTTTAGTCCAGGTTTAGTCCATTTTTAGTCCATCTTTAGTCCAGGTTTAGTCCAGGTTTAGTCCAGGTTTAGTCCATCTTTAGTCCAGGTTTAGTCCATCTTTAGTCCAGGTTTAGTCCATCTTTAGTCCAAGTTTAGTCCAGGTTTAGTCCATCTTTAGTCCATCTTTAGTCCAGGTTTAGTCCATCTTTAGTCCATCTTTAGTCCAGGTTTAGTCCATCTTTAGTCCAAGTTTAGTCCATCTTTAGTCCAAGTTTAGTCCATCTTTAGTCCAAGTTTAGTCCAGGTTTAGTCCATCTTTAGTCCAGGTTTAGTCCAGGTTTAGTCCATCTTTAGTCCAGGTTTAGTCCATCTTTAGTCCAGGTTTAGTCCATCTTTAGTCCAAGTTTAGTCCAGGTTTAGTCCATCTTTAGTCCAGGTTTAGTCCATCTTTAGTCCATCTTTAGTCCAGGTTTAGTCCATCTTTAGTCCAAGTTTAGTCCATCTTTAGTCCAAGTTTAGTCCAGGTTTAGTCCATCTTTAGTCCAGGTTTAGTCCATCTTTAGTCCAAGTTTAGTCCAGGTTTAGTCCATCTTTATTCCATCTTTATTCCATCTTTAGTCCATCTTTAGTCCATCTTTAGTCCATCTTTAGTCCATCTTTAGTCCAAGTTTAGTCCAGGTTTAGTCCATCTTTAGTCCAAGTTTAGTCCATCTTTAGTCCATCTTTAGTCCAGGTTTAGTCCATCTTTAGTCCAGGTTTAGTCCATCTTTAGTCCATCTTTAGTCCAAGTTTAGTCCAGGTTTAGTCCATCTTTAGTCCAAGTTTAGTCCAGGTTTAGTCCATCTTTAGTCCAAGTTTAGTCCAGGTTTAGTCCAGGTTTAGTCCAGGTTTAGTCCATGTGAATGAAACAAAACAAAACTCCAGGTGACGAGGAAACAACATGAGGACAGAGCAGAGGATCATGGGACATTGAGTCTCGGAGCAGAACATCAGGATGGAGCAGAATGTGGAGCTTCATTTTCACGTTTTGAGACTTTTACCTTTCCGTCCACCAACCCAAACACGATGGAGCAGTCGGCAGGCCACAGCACTCGGGTCACGGCGCTCTGAAAAACACCACCACACCAGATCAACCACGCCCAGATCCTGGACCGCCACATCAGATCAACCACACCCAGATCCTGGACCGCCACATCAGATCAACCACGCCCAGATCCTGGACCGCCACACCAGATCAACCTCGCCCAGATTCTGGACCGCCACACCAGATCAACCACGCCCAGATCCTGGACCGCCACACCAGATCAACCACGCCCAGATCCTGGACCGCCACACCAGATCAACCACGCCCAGATCCTGGACCGCCACACCAGATCAACCACGCCCAGATCCTGGACCACCACACCAGATCAACCACGCCCAGACCCTGGACCGCCACACCAGATCAACCACGTGCAGATCCTGGACCGCCACACCAGATCAACCACACCCAGATCCTGGACCGCCACACCAGATCAACCACGCCCAGATCCTGGACCGCCACACCAGATCAACCACGTCCAGATCCTGGACCGCCACACCAGATCAGCCACGCCCAGATCCTGGACCACCACACCAGATCAACCACGCCCAGATCCTGGACCGCCACACCAGATCAACCACGCCCAGATCCTGGACCACCACACCAGATCAACCACGCCCAGATCCTGGACCACCACACCAGATCAACCACGCCCAGATCCTGGACCGCCACACCAGATCAGCCACGCCCAGATCCTGGACCACCACACCAGATCAACCACACCCAGATCCTGGACTGCCACACCAGATCAACAGATTTCCAAAATCCTAAATTATGGAATTAATAAGCTGGTCCCTCAACGTAATTGGTACACTTTTTTCACGGAGGAGCGCCGGTCCGGAGAGCCGGACAGTCCTGAGGGAAACGTGCGGCCTGATACACGAGGGACGCGTCGTGTGCCTGGCACCGCTGTTCTTGGAGGACGCGGAACTACACTCAACAAAAATATAAACGCAACACTTTTGTTTTTGCTCCCATTTTTCCTGAGATGGACCCAAAGATCCAAAATTCACTCCAGATACACAACACTACCATTTCTCTCAAACATTGTTCACAAATCTGTCCAAATGTGTGACAGCGAGCACCTCTGCCCCGCAGAGACAATCCACCCCACCTCACAGGTGCGCCACATCAAGATGCCGATCCGACATCATGACCAGTGCACAGGTGCACCCCAGACTGCCCACAATAAAAGGACACCCCGAAATGTGCATTTTTTTTTTGCTTTATTGGGGGTCTGGGGACTCAGAACCAGTCAGTATCTGGTGTGACCACCATTTGCCTCATGCAGTGCAACACATCTTCTTCGCATAGAGTTTATCAGATTGTCAGTTGTGGCCTGTGGAATGTTGGTCCACTCCTCTTCAAAGGCTGTTATGGACGAAGAACACAGGTGCATTTTATTGATGGCATTTTGAATGCACAGAGATTCCGTGATGAGATCCTGAGGCCCATTGTTGTGCCATACATCCATGAACATCACCTCATGTTTCAGCAAGATAATGCACGGCCCCATGTTGCAAGGATCTGTACACAATTCTTGGAAGCTGAAAATGTCCCAGTTCTTGCATGGCCAGCATACTCACCGGACATGTCACCCATTGAGCATGTTTGGGATGTGCTTGACCGGCGTATACGACAGCGTGTACCAGCTCCCACTAATATCCAGCAACTTCGCACAGCCATTGAAGAGGAGTGGACCAACATTCCACAGGCCACAACTGACAATCTGATAAACTCTATGTGAAGAAGATGTGTTGCACTGCATGAGGCAAATGGTGGTCACACCAGATACTGACTGGTTCTGAGTCCCCAGACCCCCAATAAAGCAAAAAAATGCACATTTCGGGGTGTCCTTTTATTGTGGGCAGTCTGGGGCGCACCTGTGCACTGGTCATGATGTCGGATCGGCATCTTGATGTGGCGCACCTGTGAGGTGGGGTGGATTGTCTCGGCGGGGCAGAGGTGCTCGCTGTCACACATTTGGACAGATTTGTGAACAATGTTTGAGAGAAATGGTAGTGTTGTGTATCTGGAGTGAATTTTGGATCTTTGGGTCCATCTCAGGAAAAATGGGAGCAAAAACAAAAGTGTTGCGTTTATATTTTTGTTGAGTATATTTATGTGGAATGATTTACTATTGGATTTTTGATGGCAGGACATCTGGATTGGCCTGGGGGATGTTTTCTGACCCATCGGAAATTGGAAGCCGGAGCGGATAAAGGGCCCCCGAACCGTCATTTTACACCTCAGTGGAGCTGTTGCAGACCAGGGGGGACTACATCAGAAGGAGACACAGATTAAGGAACTGTACCATCTCCAATCTGTGGAACCATCCCGGCACTGGATAATGTTTGTGAAAAATCTCACACACATCTTGTTGTGATGTGCGTGGGATTTTTTAACTGTCGATAATTTTAAAGTTTTATGTAAGCTACACTGTATTTATCAATTGGATTTATAGTTTTAGCTAAACTTTTACTACTTGTTAATAATTGTATATTGTTCACTGTGTAATTTTATTTTGTTATCATTGTTTTTAGGGAGACCATTCTAAGGTCTGTCCAGGGACAACAGATGAAAAATAGCCTTTTGGCTAATTCTGGTACATTTACAGATGTGTTAATTAATGTACACTGTCCCTGTCAATTAAAGCAATAAATAAATAAATAAAACTGTGGGGAACAGTGGCTCAGTCCACATTCATACATACCAGGAGTCACACAGCCCTGCATGGTGACATAAAGTTGGGGGGCCTGGCAGAAACCAGGGTTCTGGCTAATTGTCTGTTCGCCTGGGTTCTAAAAATGTATCGATTATGATAAATTATTCCCCCTTTCGGTGTAATCAATTCTCCTTGAAAATGTGATTCATCTGGACTCTTTGTTTTGACTGCACCTTCTGCACAAACACGTCCAAGGTCACAGCTGCGGACTTATCACAGCACACTATAAACAAAGGACATTCCAACACTGATATGTTTTATGAAAAACACTCTGCACTGTGTATTTAGTAATGTTCGCCTCTGCTTCAGTTTTCAATTTCATTGATTTTTCTGGACTGCTCCCCTTCCCACCCGCCCGTCTGTTTTACCTGTCCAATTGTTTTTTTTTGTCGTAATACGTTTGTGAATATTGTTATTGATTGTACGGCACTTTTCCACTCTATCTCCGTGGCCCCTCCCCTGGCCGCTCTATCACTGTCCTGCTTGGTTAGGGGGAAACTTTCGATTCACTATGTCATGTACCTATGGTTTTTCAACAATAAAGCAAACTGAACTGTGAACTACTGTAAACGTTCTAAGTGCTGCCCCCTGGTGTTCTCGTACTGTAAACGTTTTGCCCCCCCGGTGTTCTCGTACTGTAAACATTCTGCCCCCGATGTTCTCGTACTGTAAACGTTCTGCCCCCGATGTTCTCGTACTGTAAACGTTTTGCCCCCCCGGTGTTCTCGTACTGTAAACGTTCTGCCCCCAGTGTTCTCGTACTGTAAACATTCTGCCCCCCGCCCGGTGTTCTCGTACTGTAAACATTCTGCCCCCCGGTGTTCTCGTACTGTAAACATTCTGCCCCCGGTGTTCTCGTACTGTAAACGTTCTGCCCCCGGTGTTCTCGTACTGTAAACATTCTGCCCCCCGGTGTTCTCGTACTGTAAACATTCTGCCCCCCGGTGTTCTCGTACTGTAAACATTCTGCCCCCGGTGTTCTCATACTGTAAACGTTCTGCCCCCCGGTGTTCTCATACTGTAAACATTCTGCCCCCGGTGTTCTCGTACTGTAAACATTCTGCCCCCGGTGTTCTCGTACTGTAAACGTTCTGCCCCCGGTGTTCTCGTACTGTAAACGTTCTGCCCCCCGGTGTTCTCATACTGTAAACATTCTGCCCCCGGTGTTCTCGTACTGTAAACATTCTGCCCCCCGGTGTTCTCGTACTGTAAACGTTCTGCCCCCCGGTGTTCTTGTACTCACGTTCTGGAGGAACTTGTTGCAGATCACTTTCTTATCGCCCCTAAACAGAAAAAGGATTATTTTAAAAGAGTTCAATAGTTCATTAGTAAATGATAAAATCCATGTTTAAAATACGCCGTGTACCATTCCTCGCCGATCCTGTACACGAAGATGATGTTGTCTGACTGAGCGATGGCGATTTTGGTGGAGTCCGGGGAAAACGCCATGTCGTTCACCGTGTAGCTCTGCTTCCCGAACTGAGGAGAGGGACCGGGTTACTCGGAATAAAACACCTCCACATACCGAAGATCATTCGTATCATCAGATTTTCAATTTTAAACACTGCTGAATTTCTCACTAATTTTTTTAACTCTGAAAAAACATGTTTGAATTATATTTATTCTGAATTTGAGTTGCTGAAATTTTAAGTCTACATTTTGTGTTTAAAATTCAATAAAATCACCTTTTAAATATTCAGCAC
>JAVJIX010000173.1:0-2500 GCA_036785185.1 Paratrypauchen microcephalus
CCACTCACTGTACCGTAACACAAGTCTAAAGTCGTGTTCCTCTGTGTTGTGGTACAAGTAACGTACTGCTCATAAGTCTTAAAAGCCTCATCAAGACGACAGTGATTAAAGTCCCCCAGAATAAACTTTGGGGCGTCGGGGCAGATTGTGTCGAGCCGGTGCGTGACGTCACCAATCAGCTGTGCAGCGGCAGCAGCGGCAGCCCAGGGGTACACGTACACAATAGTAAAAAACAGCTGCTGGAACTCACGTGGCAGGTAAAAGGGCCGAAGAGAGACTGATAAAAGTTCAATGTCTGGAGTACAGATCCTCTCCCGCACAACAGTTTTACAGTATGATAACAGGAGAAGTTCAATTTGTCAACTGGACCAAGACAACTTGGTCCAGTTGACAAATTGAACTTCTCCTGTTATCATGGATTCTACCTGGACGACTGAGGGACTTTTCACGCAGTTTTACAGTACCTTTCATTGATGTAGCAGCACATTCCACCACTGCGAGTCTTGCTGGTTACTTCCCTGTCGCGGTCCAGTCTGAGCGGAGTCCCAAAGCCGCTCAGAGACAGATCCTCATCTTGGTCCGATTCGTTGAGCCAGGATTCCGTGAAGACAAGTAAACAGGCATTCTTAATCTCCTGCCTGACCGTGACCCAAGCTTCCAGCTCATCGAGGTTGTTGTGGATGGACTGTGCGTTCCCCAGCAGGATGGAAGGCAGGGCAGGTAGCCTGCGGCGGTCCTGTAGAGACAAGTGTTTGAGTCTCCGGTGTATTCCGCCTTGTTTTCCCCGTTTGCGGCGTCCCAGTCTGGCAGTCGTCCTGTGGAGCTCTGGTGGAATGTCTGGAGGAGGCACGACATTCGTGGGGAACCGGAGTTGAAGTAAAGACTCCCGGCTCTGCGGGAGGGCTCCTCCCCAGAGCGCACTCGGTTCATTTGTCTCATGACTCAAACAGTACGCGAGAGAGTCCGCACAACAGCAACAAGTAGTCCAGGTTGAGTAACCACATTGTTGATCAAAAATAAGAGATGACACACCAAACACACTTTGCATAAACGCACCAAACGCACCAAACTGCTCGAGGAGCTACCCGGGTCGCACGCTGTGGAGCGCCCCGGAAGCCTTACAGCAGAGGAGAGTACCCACAACATTATATAACACGGCAAAAAGACCACAAGAGTCAATTTTGCATCGTATGGATCTTTTAAAGAGGGTTTGAATAGGGGTCTGGGAGAGATGGTAAAACTACTACTAATGGTGCCATATAAAGCCTCACCAGGCACGTTTTTAATGAGGAACATTATAACATGGTAGAAACCTTTAAAAAAAATCAATTTAGGATAATACCCTCTCTGTAAAATCAAGAACATGCAAAAACGTGTACCTGTAAACGTGCAGGATTGTAGCCAGATCTTCTCAGTCTCTTGTAGTGTTACATGGCGTTGTGTTTTCTCTGTGTTCAGCCACATGGATCGGAGGAGCCTTTATCGTAGGCCTGACGGAGATGCTGTACACGCCGTCTTTAGGTCTGACAGAAGCTCTGCTGCTGATCCTGTCCTATTCCCTCTCCTTCATTGTGGGTAGGTGAACATGAGTAACACTTGATCTACACAACACTGGATCACAATCCTAATATGTGATGCTAGAGGTTGTGTTGTGGTGACGTGAAGTTCAGTCAATCGATCATTATGGCCTACCTTAACCCTGAACCCCTAACCTTAACCCTCCAACAAAAGTCTCAGTGCAGCTCAGTGGGTGTATCCAGTCCATCAGATCCAGTGTCAGGGCAGTTTGAAGAGAGTAGCAGCCCCCAGGACAAAAGTATTCCTCCTCTACGTCCTGCAGCATCACAGCCGCCTCCAGAGGTCAGGAAAACTCTGGAGAAACAACAAGAGAGCCTCTCCTGAGCCTCTCGCTCTGTCAGTCAGTGATGAGAAGTGTTTATTTTGGAACATCGATTCGTCTGCCATTTTTGGAGTCAAAAGTCTGTAGCATGTCAGGTGAGTGAGAGTCTGGACACTTCTCAGTGCAGCTCAGGGAAGACTACCTGCCACAGTCCAGTACTGGTACCTCCACATACTGATACAATACTCCAAAATAGTTACTGCAGAAAGTGTTTATGAGTGGTGAGACACGCTGCAGATCTGTGCATGAGTACGTCTAGTTTGGAGCAGTTTTACCGTGACTGTTGCACAGTTTTGTGTGTTGTGAATAATGTCCAGAACATGGTGCTGTATGTTGTGGTGTAAAACTACATGAAACAATGTGATGGTCAGCACGTTAGCTTAAAAACTTAAAAGCCTCTGACACTGCATTTGTGTAATACTCCATTACTGTGTAATAACGCTTATATTGTACAAAGTATTAGCTCTTTAATGATCACGATGATATAAACGATTTATTCTTACTGGGCGGGTAATTGGGGCTGTGTAATAAAGTCATGACATGGGTGGTCATATTTCTGTGTTGTCATTGTAACAAGTACGCAGGCTAATTAAATAATGA
>JAVJIX010000173.1:10000-102500 GCA_036785185.1 Paratrypauchen microcephalus
TTAGCCTGTTCACTTTGAGCAGATGTGTACGGCGGATGTGGTGTGCCGTAAGTGAAAAGGCTGAACTAACGTAGAGCTAATGTAGAGCTAACGTAGGCGCATTGATACGAATCGAGAGAGAAAATATGCAAATGTGAAATACGCTGCTGAATTTTTAATGGACAACTGTCTGGGACGCAAATATATCACTTTTCGGACAAATGTTTTGGGAAGAAAAACAAGCTTTATTAAATGACCCAGCGAACTTACCGGACCTACTTACGTGAGCTCCAGAACGCGAGCAGAACCGGGCTGAGACGAGACTGTCAGAGGTACGCCGGTGTTACCGCACGACACTTTTAGAAGGAAACTCATACAGATTAACATTAAAATAAAAAACAACAGCACACTGTCCCTTTTAAAATCAGGTGCTCTTGTGTTCGTGAAGCCGATGAGGGAGCTGAAGTGTGTGACCATGCTGGACCCGTTCCACCTGAAATACGGTCAAATCCTGACGGCCCCTCTGTGCCTGGCCTCCGTGCTGCTGGACGTGCTGTGGATGGGGACGACGCTCATCGGTCTGGGTACGTCATCACTCACTTCCTGCTGAAGGGAACTCTATTCTGTTTAGATTTAAGTTCCATAAACATGACCTGGCAGTGTCCTCAGAGGCACACGTCACATGTTCAAATACAGCTTTTACTGATAAACAATTAGAATGATTTAGTCTACAAAAACATGATAGTCAAAATATTTATCTTATAATTTGGTGTTTTGGTTCAGAAAGCAGAATGAGCCTCACATGAGTCTCTTATTTGTGTTGCCAGATTCAAAGCTTAAATCCAGTGTGTTTAAACCTAAAATGCCGCTCTGATGTGAGCGGACACTAAAGCCCGGCACCTGCAGAGTCTCAGAGGTGGAACATAAAAGTAAATGTATAAAATAAAAACACATTTTAGGAAACTGTACTTTATTTGAGTCAATTTTACAGTGGATACTTTTTACTTTTTACTGTACTTTATTAGTACTACATGTTTGAGCAGGACTGAAAAGTAGAAGTATTTTTGTTATAGTTTGAGACCTGCTGACTGAGGGTTCATTTCTAACACATTTATAATTTGAGCAAACAAAAATACAAATGAAATGAAAAAAAAAATCAATTCAGTTCTTTCCACTGAACAAAATTCAACACAAATATTTATCAAAACCACATTATAAGATCTTAAAACATACTTCTGTCTTAAAATACAAAGGGACAGTGTGTAAGATTTTTACCCGTTAATTACCGAAATTGAAGATACCCATTCAAAAATACATTGTTTTCCAAGCCTTTTCACTTCCATCATGAAATCAAAGTATTCTTTTGGACTTAGATATAGTCACATAAAAGGGGGATCTTCCCCATGCAGAGGCAGCCATTTTGAATACGAGAGCCGCAGAAGGACATTTGGGCTCCGCCTTCGGCAAGGCTCGTGGTTTTGGGTAAACAACACAAGCATGCTGCCGGATCAGACGTCGTAATGGATCTAACACGTGTTTTGGACTAAATTGTTTTACTGGATTTTATTTGCTGGATCCTTACGGACAGATTGAGAGCAAGTTTATGGTGAAATACAGAGTTTGACCTGTGCAGAGCCTTCAAAGGTAAAGCTAACCTCGTTTTGTGCTTTTCTGTATAAAAGCCCCATGTGCTCGGGGAGTGATTGTTGTGCAGGGAAATGAATTGCATAGTCAAAAAGAGGAGACTGTAAGGTTTCATTTGATGTGTAGAGTGTCATGGTACATGATCGGGAATGTGTGTTTTCATGAGAAAAGAAAAAAAATAAATAACCGGGACCGTGCGGCGCGCGACTCGTGCGCTCGCCCGGGTGACCCTCGAGGTCTGCCGTAGCTAAAACAGAAAGTGCAATAGCACCATCCACCTATGCGCCACAAATCCTACACACTGGGGCTTTAAGTACATTTTTAAACATGTACTTTTGTTAGAGCCATTTTTTTATGTTTTGATTAAAAATGTATATTGTATAATTAGAGTTAATATTTACATTGATATGTTTTATAATTTGATCTTTGATCTTTGATCTTTGATCTTTGATCTGAGTGATGTTTTGTGCCAATCTTACACATCCAGTATTTCTTTTCACAAGTGCCTGTGAAGCTGTAGGGAATTTGTGGAATTGTCACAGTTTATGTGGAGATATATAAATGAAACAAGATGTCAGAAACAAATGCTGATGCGCTGTTTGACCGAAAGAGGGCTGTTGAGGAGAAAGTAAAGAGACTGAAAATCAAGAGAAGGGGAAACTTGTCACAGCTAATCAAGCAACGGAAAAACATCGAAACATTGAAACAAGATGAAAACAATGTTGATAGCATTATATGGGAAGCTCTGCCTACGTTTGAAAGATACTTTGAAGTGTACAAACGTCTTACTGAAGAACTGTGGGAGCTCTTGAGTGAAGCTGAACAAACTGTTGATCAGGAGACATATGAAAGTCGATGTGAGGAATTAAAGGCGTTCATGCATGAAACAAAGGAATGGATTGCATATGCTAAGAGATATTCTGATCATGAGGAAGATGATGTTAGACCTCAGGATAGTGTTTTCGCTTTCGGTAACTCAGTTGCGAGTCTTGCATTTCAACATTCTAACACTAGTTCAGTGTGGTTAAAACTCAAAGCAGAACGTGAGGCACTGTTAGCAAGCGCAGCGTCTATGAAAATGAAGCAAGAGCTTGAGCAAGAAGAAGTGCGCTTGAGAGTGAAAAAGGAGCAGTTGCAGATTGAAACTGAGCTTGCAGCTTCAAGTGCCAAATTAAGAGTTTATGAAGAATTTGAAGATGCTCAGGAGTCTGCTGATGACTTTGTAAATCCAGTAACAAGGTCGAGAGCAGGATCAAAGTATATGACTGGTGGAAAAGAAAAGTTCACCAGCTATGACTATGACCACGTTGGAGTTGATAAGCCTTTGCATGATGTCAAGCCTAAAGCAGTCAGAAGAAAATCTTCAGCAAGGCAAAGGACTGACAATGCTCAGAATTCTGATTCTGGTGATGACCTGTATGAGCTATTACAGCGGCAAAATGAGATGACTGAAATGCTCATCAAGCAACAAAGTCTGACTCAATTACGTCAAAAAGACATACCAGGTAAACAGGCAAATGCAAAAAAGAAGGCCAACTCAGGAAAAGGTGAGTCCAAAAGAAGCATCTTCGCTGTGACTGTGACTGCTACTGACAAAATCGCCAGTAAAGGCCAATCGGAGAAGAAAGCCCCAGCGGTAAAGTCAGTCATTGCTTTCCAAAGGCCCTGTTTATACTGTAAGAAGAACCATGCACTGAATGTGTGCAACAAGATTAAAGATCAGCCTTTGAATGAGAGAATTGACTTCTTGAAATCACAAGGGCTTTGTTTTGGCTGTCTTACGGCAGGTCATCTGTCTAAGGACTGTAAGAAAAGGAGCTCCTGCCCTGACTGTTCCTTTAAGCATCCTGCTATCTTGCACGTTGTAAAGCAAGATCACATCCCGGAAAGGAACAGTGCAGATGACAGCTCACCGGGTACAGCTGAAGTACCAAATGCTCTCATGTGTGCAGGGTGTGGAAGAGGTGAACAAACTGAGGCCGGGAATAATGCAGGTATTCTTCCCATTGTACCTGTGCAGGTAAAACATAAGAAGGGCACAAGAGTAATCAAAACGTATGCATTCCTGGATCAAAGAAGCAGAGCGACTTTCTGTTCTGAGGACTTGGCGAAGAATATCCGAGGTAGAAAGACAGAGTATTTGCTTCATACCATGCCACAGGAACAGAAAGTGTGCAGTTATGTTTTAACAGATCTTGAGGTGTGTGGCTTAGATGGACAAGACTACATCCAGCTGCCCAATGTGTATATACACCCAAACTTACCGATAAAGAGAGCCTACATACCACAGCAGAAAGATTTGGAGAAGTGGTCTTACCTGAACCGTGTCCATCTCCCAAAACTACAATCTGAAGTTGGACTTGTCATTGGTGCCAACGCCCGCAAGGCTATGGAGCCATGGGAGATAATAAACAGCCGAAATGACGGGCCGTATGCCGTGAGGACTACTCTAGGTTGGATAGTCAACGGGCTTTTCAGCGGATCCCAAGAGAAGCAATCTGTTGATGGTGAAAGACTTTTAGTCATCACTCGCATCCCTGTGTTGACCATAGAAGACACGTTGAGGCACTATGGCGCAGATTTTCCAGAACGCCGGTGTGACAGACTTATTCCGGAGGGGGTGGACCCAGGAGTATTTGCCACTTCTGCAAGCGCGGCAAAAATGGCTTGGACTGAGGAGAAGCTTTAAAGTTGGAGACGTCGTCCTTGTTATTGATCCATCCCTGGCAAGAAATTCCTGGATGTTGGGCAGAATCAGCAAGATTCAAGATTCAAGATTCTTTATTGTCATTATGCAAGAATTACGAAATTTTGACGGACTCCCGGCTACAGAAGTATAAAAATACAACAAGCATAAAGTAAAAAAGTATCATAAATGGATAAAAAAAGCATCATAAATACAGTTCCAGCAGTGTAAAGTGAGTCAGTAAAGTGACTTAGTGCCAGTCAATTTGTTAAACCTAATGTACATCTTATCTTATGCCCTGTGTCTGTGAGATGATGGGGGCTGGGGGCAGTTCTGTGAGATGATGGGGGGTGGGGGCAGTTTTGTGAGATGATGGGGGGCTGGGGGCAGTTCTGTGCGATGATGGGGGTGGGGGCAGTTTTGTGAGATGATGGGGGGCTGGGGGCAGTTCTGTGCGATGATGGGGGGTGGGGGCAGTTCTGTGGGGGTGCTCGGGGGATGGGGGCAGTTCTGTGGGGGTGCTCGGGGGGTGGGGGCAGTTTTGTGAGATGATGGGGGGCTGGGGGCAGTTCTGTGCGATGATGGGGGGTGGGGGCAGTTCTGTGGGGGTGCTCGGGGGATGGGGGCAGTTCTGTGGGGGTGCTCGGGGGGGTGGGGGCAGTTCTGTGAGATGATGGGGGGCTGGGGGCAGTTCTGTGGGGGTGCTCGGGGGCTGGGGGCAGTTCTGTGGGTGTGCTCGGGGGGCTGGGGGCAGTTCTGTGAGATGATGGGGGGCTGGGGGCAGTTCTGTGGGGGTGCTCGGGGGGCTGGGGGCAGTTCTGTGAGATGATGGGGGGGTGGGGACAGTTCTGTGGGGGTGCTCGGGGGGTGGGGGCAGTTCTGTGGGGGTGCTCGGGGGGCTGGGGGCAGTTCTGGGAGATGATGGGGGGTGGGGGCAGTTCTGTGGGTGTGCTCAGGGGGTGGGATGCAGTGGGGTGATGGCCTTCACAGCTCTGGGGGAAAAAAAGGTCATGCCAGACTCCAGAGGGGGAGAAGAATGAAGAAGAGAAGGACTTATCACATGACTGATATGGACTGCATCTGTGTAAAGCACATACTCACCTGGAAAAGAAAAGTGAGACAAGAATATTTTGAAGAAAATTCATGATGTTAATGTGAGAAATGTGATAAAAGAATGGTAATGGCTCTGAGTTTAAGTTTTACGTTGGTAATCTGGGATATGTTAGAGCCATTTTTTATGTTTTGATTAAAAATGTATATTTGTAGAATTAGAGTTAATGGTAAAAGGAGAAATTCAATTTGTCAACTGGACGATTATTTGGTCGAAAACGTTTTGCAGCTCATCCAAGTTGCTTCGTCAGTTCTGGTCAGAGTGCTGAAGGACACTGCTTATATCTCGCTGCAGGGAGGAGCTCGTTCTAAGCAGTGTCCATCAGCACTCGAACCAGAACTGACGAAGCAACTTGGAAAACGTTTTCGACCCAATAAACTTTGTCCAGTTGACAAATTGAATTTCTCCTTTTACCGTGGATTCCACCTGGACGACAGAGGGATTCTTCACACAATTAGACTTCATATTTACATTGAGCCTCGAGCCATAGAAGCTACACAGTCTTTTGACCGTCACTTTACAAGTTACAAGTTCTAGGAATTCATCTTTTGTTTTTGTTTGTATGGCTTTCATTTTAGTAAAGATAAAAAGGCAAACCTTGGATTCAAGACTCTTTATTTTTTTACTACGTGTCGCGTACGTAGGAACTTCGAGGCTTAAAGGAAAAGTAAGGGTTTTTTTTTACAATTTGAGCCTTATTTCGGTAATAAAACAAGTTGTTTTACTCACCCATACCACTTTGGTGTCATATGGAGCATTTCCGGAGATGTTTTAGATTAGCGTTAGCCTAGCGCGACTTCTAGCCATAGCTCTGGGCATACAGTATAATATATTCCCCGAGCATGTAATATGCCCCATGTGGGCTCCAAATAACACAGACTTTAACACTTTTCAAATCATAGAAGCTCGATGTCTTACTCTACGATTTCGTTTGAATCAAAAGTGGCCTGTAATCCCAGATTTATCCATAATTTACAGCTTTGCGTTTCATGTTTGGGTCCCGGGAGCTGAGAGCACAGTCCGCACATGCGCACTGGCGTCCTCATCTACTCGAAACTATGGCTAAATCTCGGATTACAGGCCACTTTTGACCAAACGAAATCGTAGACTAAAGACATCGGGCTTCTATGATTTGAAAAGTGCTAAAGTTTGTGTTATTTGGAGAGCGCAAAGTAATGCCCCGAGTCCTCACGCTAACGGATACGCTACAACATAACTTCTACGAAACTGCTCAAAATGACACCAAAGTGCTATGGGTGAGTAAAACTACTTGTTTTATTGCCGAAAGAAGGCTCAGATTGTAAAAATCGTCTCTCCACAGATCTGACCTGGAACATGGCCTGGTTTGGTCTCCATGAAGATAGAAATGATTAATACCATACTGTGGAACATTCTGTGGAACAGCTGCATGGGGAAAAGCATTTTGGAACTTAAATTTAAGTAACAAAACTGAGTACTTCACTGGTCAGTGCTAGTGCAGCCTCTGCAGTTCAGTGAGTGAATTCTGGAGGGTCTCAGTTTTCACATGAGGCCTGTCCATATACGGAGAATTTGTCGTATTTGTCCTTTAGTCACTATAGCAACACAGGCTCGGTTGTGATTATCTTAACACAGAACGAGCACATTTCCTTTAAAGGTCCCATGGCATGAAATTTTCACTTTCTGAGGTTTTTGAACGTTAATGTGAGCTCCCCCCCCCACCCCCCCCATGGTTAAAAGTTGCGAAATGTCTAAACTGAGCATTTGCGATCCTTTTCTGCGTTAGAAAAAATCAGAGCTCAAACGGACGATTCTCAACAAGGCACCTTATTGACGTCAGATCGAAAAATGCAGTTCCACCCCCGTCTGTCTGTACTCAGCGTCTCTGTAAATCACGCCCAGAGAGTTTGGACTGCGAATGCGCTAGGCAATGCGAAATGCGTTTTTTTATTTGCCTGGAGGCACGTCCGAGTGTTTCTAGGCTCGGAAGTCCTTTATCTGAGCCTCTGGACCTTTGAACAGCAGTGGTTTAATTTTATTTTCTGTGGAAATGTGTTTATTTTTCAATGGAACGCTTCTAATCTGTTCCTCCGCGCAAAAACGCGGAAATGGATCAGAGCGCACAGGCACAGCTGAGAGCCGAGAGCGGAGAGTTTGGCCACGCCCCCACCCTCTACTATAGGCCATCTCTTTTCTCCTCATTTGCATTCAAGCAACAACGCCCATAATGGAGTGTTCCAGAGTGACATTTATGACTCTTTCTCATCTTATCTCTGTTTCTCATGCACTGAGTGTTGATTTTGAAGAAGGATTCATTTACAGTATTAGGGAACCATTAAGGAGCCATATAAAAGCATCAACAAGTACCATGTCATGGGATCTTTAAAGTATAAGTTTTTAACAAAGTTTTAACTGAAAGAATGATTGTATATTCTCATGAAAATGTACAGAAGTGAATGGGTTTGAGCTCGTCTGCCGTGTGTTCCAAAGGTCCAGATATTGAACGCTTGAGTGTACACTTTATTACTAAATAAACCATGCTACAGTTTATGCTAATTCGAGGCTAATGTTTTGCCATCAAACAGAGCGTTTTCAGGCTGCAGATACCAAGAATGGAGAACCTGTCCACAAACATGCAGTAGTACAGGAAAAACACGCACGAGTCTCATTGGGGCGTGACGACGTTTGAAGGTGATTCTCCAACTGTCAAAGAATTTGTGTCCCAGGCAGAAATAAGAAAAACAAAATCACATTTGTCATTTTTTATTCATGCTGCACTTACGAGACACAAAGACAGGTCTGGACTGGGACAAAAAAATGGCCCTGGCATTTTTGGCTTAGACCGGCCCCTCATAATTAGTCCTGGTTTAGTCCTGGTTCAGTCCTGGTTTAGTCCTGGTTTAGTCCTGGTTCAGTCCTGGTTTAGTCCTGGTTTAGTCCTGGTTCAGACCTGGTTTAGTCCTGGTTTAGTCCTGGTTCAGTCCTGGTTTAGTCCTGGTTTAGTCCTGGTTCAGTCCTGGTTTAGTCCTGGTTTAGTCCTGGTTCAGTTCAAGTTCAAAGTTCAAGTTCAAAGTCAGCTTTATTGTCAATTCTGCCATATGTGTTCAACATACAGTGAATCGAAATTTTGTTTCTCTCTGGCCAAGTGCAAAAAGACAGTGTACAAAATACAATATGAAGACAAAACACAACAAAAAACTATCTAAGACAGAGATCTAAGTTAAAACTAAGTCCTGGTCCAGTCCTGGTTTAGTCCTGGTTTAGTCCTGGTTCAGTCCTGGTTTAGTCCTGGTTTAGTCCTGGTTTAGTCCTGGTTCAGACCTGGTTTAGTCCTGGTTTAGTCCTGGTTCAGTCCTGGTTTAGTCCTGGTTTAGTCCTGGTTCAGACCTGGTTTAGTCCTGGTTTAGTCCTGGTTCAGTCCTGGTTTAGTCCTGGTTTAGTCCTGGTTCAGACCTGGTTTAGTCCTGGTTTAGTCCTGGTTCAATCCTAAATTGTGGACCGGTCTCTAAGTTAAAAAAAAAAAAAAGAAGGGCATCGGCCCCTAGGACTGTCGGCCCACCGGGAAAATGCCCGGTATGCCCAATTACCAGTCCAGGTCTGCACAAAGACAAACTTACAAAAAAATGTATGATTGATAAATTACTATTTTTATCATATAAAATATGGTTTTATATTGAGTGTTTTTGCTGTATGTCCTTTGTCCCTTGTCCAGGTTTTGGACTCTCAGTCCCTCATAAGACTGAAATTAAATTTGATTCAACAGTAACTTCATTGACAAATGGCACAGAAATTCCATATTTTAATGAAAAATATCATGTGCTTGAAAGATATATTAGTATTTTATTTATTTTTCATAAAAAGAACACCTGTCCCTGGGGATCACTGTCATTTCCACCACAAAATGTCACTTTAAACTGTTTTTAAACCTTTGTCTCCTTGAAGCACCTCAGTTGTGATGTGACAGGAGCTCATGTTAGCATAGCAGCGTTAGCTCCATGGAAGGAAGGGAAACAAGAACAAAATCAGGGCTCTCAAGTTTTGAAGATTGGGGGGGGGGGGGGGGGGGGGGGGGGCAGTAGTCGAGTTATAAAATGAAACCAGGGGGGATGGTGGAAGGGCAGGGCAGAATTAGAAGGTACTTTGTTGATATGGAAATGCTTTTATAACTAAAAGTCCATATTATTCAGTAATGCACAGGATAATATGTTATCACACACAGTCTTGGTTTAGTCTTGGTTTAGACCTGTTTTAGTCCTGGCTTAGTCTTGGTTTAGACCTGATTTAGTTTTGGTTTAGTCCCGGTTTAGTCCTGGTTTAGACCCGGTTTAGATCTGGTTTAGTCTTGGCTTAGTCCTGGTTTAGACCTGGTTTAGTCCTAGTTTAGACCTGGTTTAATGCTGGTTTAGACCCGGTTTAGATCTGATTTAGTCTTGGCTTAGTCCTGGTTTAGACCTGGTTTAGTCCTGGCTTAGTCTTGGTTTAGACCTGGTTTAGTTTTGGTTAAGTCCTGGTTTAGTCCTGGTTTAGTCCCGGTTTAGTCCTGGTTTAGACCCAGTTTAGACATTTTTAACAGATTCATGTAAGAGTCTGGTTAATGCACCGGGCCCACGGCGACCCGCGTCTCACCGCGTCTCACCGCGTCTCACCGCGTCTCACCATGGGCAGTTCGGCTCTGGGTATTCTGCGCGTAAGCCGTCGGGGGGGACACGTTATGCACAGACGGAGACACCAGGACCGGAGTCGGTGCGTCTCAGAGGAGACGTGGCACCGGGACTGAGGCTCAGGACGTGCCCGGGGGACGGCGCGTCTGCTCCGGCCTCCGCTCGGACCGTGCGCCCGGAGCAGGGGGAGTTTTTTTTCGCTGAAAACGCGCGGAGCCTGCATAAACTAAGCCACACAGACCGATTTTCTGGGCACAAAAAAAATAAATAAATAAATAAATAAATAAAAGAAATCAGCGTGAGAAATGCCATGTGTGGCGTGTGAGTCGTCAAATTGCGTGTGTCACACTCTCAATGCGTGAGACTTGAGAGCCCTGTCACAAAATCAAGGCCAAGTTTTGTAAAACCAAGAGTAGGTTTATTGGTCGTCATTTCCAAACACCTCATATTTCCTTTGAATGTACAAATAATGAGAAAAATACCATTTTATATTGTGTTTTTTGAGTATATTTTATGCTAACTCTAAAACAGAGATTAGCATGCTAATATGTCATGAGATTTTAAAAGAAATGCTAAACATTGTCATTTCCATCACTTCATTTATTGTTATTGTTTATTATTATTTATTACAAACACTATCAGTTCATGTTTCTACACATTGTGATGAAGAAGAACAAATCTAAATATTTCTAAAAATATGTGTTGGATTTTCTGAAAAATATCAGGACCAAATCTGACTCTAGTTGGAGAATGACCCTTGAGCTGATGTCTGAAACTGACACAATTTATATGATTTATTGATCCTGGTTAAATAAAGGTAAAAATAATAATAATAATAATAAAATAAATAAAAATTAATTAATTAATTTTAAAAAGATGGCTAGAGTAGCCAAAAGTAAGAGTAATTGAGGATCAGTCTGGATTTATATTTTGAAGTTTATGTAATTTTAAGGTCAAAGCAGCAAATAATGTACAAAATCTGGTACCAAAAATAAGAAAAACTAGGTCATGTGTGAAGAAGCTCGGCAAAAAACACAAATGTCCATCAATCATACTGACAAGTCAAATATGAATACACTTTACAATGTATTATTCAAGTAAGAATAATACAGTCTGGTGTCCAAAAATACCCAAGAAGTCAATGTACTGCCCCCCTCTGAGGACAGAGCAGGATTTACACTGTTCACTGTTCAACCTTGTGATGTCATGTGGTAATACAGGACATGCTCCACTGTGTTTTTAAACTCTATACACCTTCACGAGAATCATTTGGATGATTTCAGACCTGAAATCCCAATTTTTACTGAACAAAATGAACAAAAGGTAGAGGTTAATTTGAAAACTACTGCTTCATGACATCACAAGGTGGAAGATGAGCTTTGGAGATGTAGATAGACGAATAATAAAGGATAAATAAAACGTGTGAATGAAACAAAACACGACTCCAGGTGTGTTTTTGAGGAGGTTACAACAACATGGCTAAAAGCTCATGGTCAATTTTGCGTAATACAACAATAAGAGGCCACTGCAAAATGATCCGTTTTTCTGATTTTACTACTTATAGGTTTGTGTTTGGGCAAAAGGAACATTTTTGTTTGAGTCTATAAACTACTGACAACATTTCCCCCAAATTCCAAATAAAAATATGATCGTTTAGAGCATTTATTTGCAGAAAATGACAAATGGTCAAAATAACAAGAAAGATCCATGTTTTCAGAGCTCAAACAATGCAAAGAAACAAGATCAAATTCATTTTAAAACAACATAATACTAATGTTTACACTTAAGAAGAGTTCACAAATCAATATTTGGTGCAATAACCCTTATTTTAATCACAGCTTTCATGCGTCTTGGCCTCCACAAGTCTTTACATTGTTCTTGGGTGACTTTATTCCACTCCTGGTGCAAGAACTGAAGTAGCTCAGCTTTGTGTTTGTGTTGGAATTCCACAGACGCTGGAATGGAATGTCTGTGATACATGGAGAGATGCTGATTTCACAAAAAACTGCAGTGGGCTCTTATTTCTTTTTCCAGAGCTGTAAAGGACCTTTAAATGTGCACCATGTAACTTTTTTAGTGGGGGATGGACATGTCACTGCTCTGCCTAGAATGTTCCACAGTATGACATTAAACAGCTCTGCTTTATGTGTATTAAATTCCAGGGGTTTTATAGCTCAAAAATACCTAGAAAAACACGCTGACTGTGAGCGGGGTCGCCTCTCCACAGATCTGACCTGTAACTTGGTCTGGTTTGGTCTCCGTGGAGATAGAAAGGTTTAAGTATGGCAATACTGTGAAAACAATCCAGACAAAGCAGGAACATCTCCATGGAGAAAAGCATTTGACGGACCCTCCACCACAAAAGTTACACAATAAAACACAACTGAATCCGAACAAAAAGTCTGATCCTAATAGTGGAAACGTGTTGTTTAGGATCCACCATGAGCGTGGTTCTGGACCTGTCCTACTCCCTCAGTATCTGGATCTCTGCTGCCGTGGTGATCGTGTACACTCTGCTGGGGGGGCTCTACTCTGTGGCCTACACGGACATCATCCAGCTCCTCCTCATATTCCTCAGTATGGTGAGCTGGTTCACGGTTTCATATTTTACGGGTTTATTTATTTATTTTTACGACACTGTTTTTATTGTTTTATTGCATTAAATAGGTTTTTTATATATTTTATGTGCTGTAGAATTAAAGGAAAAGTAACATTTTTTTTACAATCTGAACCTTATTTCAGTAATAAAACAAGTTGTTTTACTCACCCACAGGACTTTGGTGTCATATGGAGCATTTCCAGAGATGTTTTAGATTTGCGGTTAGCCTAGCGCAACTTCTAGCCATAGCTATATATATATCATATAAAGGACATGGCAGACTTTTTAACATTCTCTCGAGCCGTTAAAAGCTCCTGGACAGTCAGTCCTGCTCTCACTAATACCAGACGGTAGTTGGCCAACAGAGGTTACCCTCGTGGGTATCCTCTGTTGGCAAAGGCCCTATAGAATTGTTTTGAGATTGTTTATTTTAGAATTGCTTATATTTTAAGATTTTATCCTGCACTAGCCTTTTAAGATTGTACCTTGTATTTGATATGTGATTTCTTTTTATCATATTGTATTGTATTTTTATTGTATTTATAATTGCACTTTATCGTATTTTTGTATTGTATTTTATGATGTGAGGACTGCAGATGGAAATTAGCTTTGAGCTAAATCTGGTGCAGACATCTTTTTTAATGAAACTGCACACTGTCCTTAATAAACTAAACTAAGAAAAAAAACTAACAAACTAAGCTCGGGGCATATAATATATTCCCCGAGCATGTAATATGCCCCGTGCGGTCTCCAAATAACACAAACTTTAGCACTTTTCAAATCATAGAAGCTCGATGTCTTAGTCTACGATTTCGTTTGAGTCAAAAGTGGCCTGTAATCCCAGATTTAGCCATAATTTACAGCTTTGCGTTTCATGTTTGGGTCCCGGGAGCTGAGAGTGAAATAAGCTGTGACTCTGCACATGCGACTGTCCTCCTCATCTACTCGAAACTATGGCTAAATCTCGGATTACAGGCCACTTTTGCTTCAAACGAAATCGTAGATTAAGACATCGAGCTTCTATGATTTGAAAAGTCCTAAAATTTGTGTTATTTGGAGACCGCAAAGTAATGCCCCGAGCACTCAAGTTAACGGATACGCTACAACATAACTTCTACGAAACTGCTCAAAATGACACCAAAGTGCTATGGGTGAGTAAAACTACTTGTTTTATTGCC
This sequence comes from Paratrypauchen microcephalus, assembly GCA_036785185.1. NCBI lineage: Eukaryota > Metazoa > Chordata > Actinopteri > Gobiiformes > Gobiidae > Paratrypauchen > Paratrypauchen microcephalus. The sequence continues at coordinate 23,838 of JAVJIX010000173.1, forward strand.
GAAAGAAGGCTCAGATTGTAAAAAAAACGTTACTTTTCCTTTAAAGTGTTTTAGAATCGCAGTGTTTGAGTTTATCGCAGTGGTTACGTTCTAAAAATAACCCACAATCGGCGAAATCCGCGAACTAGTCAACTTTATAGTTTACAATTATTCTACATGTTTTAAGGCTGTAAACGCCTCACCACACACATTCTACGCTTTTCTCACACTGGCATTAACGTTTTCTCACATGTGTCTCTCATTTAAACACTCAAACTTTCATAGATTTTCAACAACAACAAGAAAATTATTAATAGTGACGTGTGTATTTCACAGTTCCTCTGACCGGGCCTCTTCGTCCTGGCGCCGCTCCGCCTCGGTGCAGGCGTCTTTTTCGGAGTGAAGAACATGGTTATGGGGAGTTGTTGGCACTCTTCTTTCTTTTGGGCGAGAAGATAAACAGATAAACAGACCTCCGATTATATTTGAGAACGTTTCGTCGACATTGTGGGTTTTGTCGGGGAGAAAACTTGCAAACATACAGCACTTCAGAGTCACACCGAAGCGAGTGAACATTTCTATAAATCTGGCTGAACACATTCTGTACTGTACAGGAGACACAGAGGAGAATGACGGACAAACCGGCAAAGGTCTACAGTCCCTTATCCAATCAGGGTGCAGAACACAATGCGCGTTGATGTGCTATGAAAAAAAATTGTAATAAAAAAAATCTGCAAAACAATAAGGCTGCGAAAGGTGAACCGCGATATAGCGAGGGACCACTGTAGTTAAAGGTCCCATGGCATGAAATTTTCATTTTCTGAGGTTTTTGAACGTTAACGTGAGCTCCCCTACCCTGTTTAGCCCCCCCCATGGGTAAAAGTTGCGAAATGTCTAAACTGAGCATTTGCGATCCTTTTCTGCGTTAGAAAAAAACAGAGCTCAAACGGGCGATTTTGAACAAGGCACCTTATTGCCGTCAGCTTGAAAAATGCAGTTCCACCCCCGTCTGTCTGTACTCAGCGTCTCTGTAAATCATGCCCAGAGAGTTTGGACTGCGAATGCGCTAGGCAACGCGAAATGCGTTTTTTTATTTGCCTGGAGGCACGTCCGAGTGTTTCTAGGCTCGGAAGTCCTTTATCTGAGCCTCTGGACCTTTGAACAGCAGTGGTTTAATTTTATTTTCTGTGGAAATGTGGTTTTTTTTTCAATGGAACGCTTCAAATCTCTTCCTCCGCGCAAAAACACGGAAATGGATCAGAGCAGAGCAGAGAGCTTGGCCACGCCCCCACCCCCTACTATAGGCCATCTCTGTCCTCCTCATTTGCATTCAAGCAACAACGCCCATAATGGAGTGTTCAGAGAGAGAGAAAAAATACTCTTTCTCATCTTATCTCTGTTTCTCATGCACTGAGTGTTGATTTTGAAGAAGGATTCATTTACAGTATTAGGGAACCATTAAGGAGCCATATAAAAGCATCAACAAGTACCATGTCATGGGACCTTTAAGGGCCTATAGGATCCTTAAAGGGCCCGTGTTACACTCTTTTGATCTATGTTATAATGTTGTTTCCTCATCAACTATATGAAATATATGATAAAAGGAGAAATTCAATTTGTCAACTGGACAAAGTTTATTTGGTCGAAAACATTTCGCAGCTCATCCGAGAGGCTTCGTCAGTTCTGGTTAGAGTGCTGGTTTGACACTGCTTATATCTTGCTGCAGGGAGGAGCTCACTACACCGACTTTATTCTGAAACTATCTCATCTATTTGTTTTTGTGTTTCTGTCTTTTGTTTTTCCAATTTCTCTGGCGTCTAGTTTAGCATACCTATTCAACCCCTAATGACTGTTTATGATTATAAATGGGAGACAAGTTATGTCTGTCTCCCATTTATAATTCCATTCTCAAACCGAAGTCAAAACAGACAAAGGAAACAATAGGGCAGACAGGTCAGGGCCAGAGGTGTGGAAACAGTCGTTAGGGGTTGAACTCGAACCAGAACTGACGAAGCCTCTCAGATGAGCTGCGAAACGTTTTCGACCAAACAAACTTTGTCCAGTTGACAAATTGAATTTCTCCTTTTATCATGGATTCTACCTGGACGACTGAGGGACTCTTCACACATCTATATGAAACATATATACATATATACATATATACACATATACACGTATACATATATACATATATACATATATACACATATACACGTATACATATATACATATATACATGTATACATGTATACAGCTCTGGAAAAAAATAAAAGACCACTGCAAAATGATCAGTTTTTCTGATTTTACTACTTATAGGTTTGTGTTTAGGTAAAAGAAACATTTTTGTTTGAGTCTATAAACTACTGACAACATTTCCCCCAAATTCCAAATAAAAATATGATCGTTTAGAGCATTTATTTGCAGAAAATGACAAACGGTCAAAATAACAAAAAAGATCCATGTTTTCAGAGCTCAAACAATGTAAAGAAACAAGATCAAATTCATTTTAAAACAACATAATACTAATGTTTACACTTAAGAAGAGTTCACAAATCAATATTTGGTGCAATAACCCTTATTTTTAATCACAGCTTTCATGCGTCTTGGCCTCTACAAGTCTGTACATTGTTCTTGGGTCCTAGTTTAGTCCTGGTTTAGTCTTGGTTTAGACCGGGTTTAGTCTTGGTTCAGACCGGGTTTAGTCCTAGTTTAGACCTGCTTTAGTCCTGGTTCAGACCTGCTTTAGTCCTGGTTCAGACCTGGTTTAGTCCCAGTCTTTCACATTGTTCTGGGTGACTTTATTCCACTCCTGGTGCAAGAACTGAAGTAGCTCAGCTTTGTGTTTGTGTTGAATTCAACAGACGCTGGAATGGAATGGCTGTGACACATGTAGAGATGCTGATTTCAGAACAAAATGCAGCGGTCTCTTGTTTTTTTTCCAGAGCTGTAGATATATTTTCTCTAAAAAAATATCCCTGGATATTGTGTGTTCACACACGTTTAACACACAAATGGTTACAATTTTTATACAATACTTTTCCACTTTCAAGGCTCTCAAAGCACTTGACATTAAGGAACCACACACACATTTTCTATGATATTTTGGAGGAAGATTTGAAGACGGTTTGAGAATCAAACTACTAAACAGACGCACTTATGTAGCCGTGGTGTTTTCGTACAGTTGATTTGAATGACCTCATATTTGACCTCTGACCTCTGCAGTGGATCTGCGTTCCGTTCGTTCTGACCAGCCCTCACACCGTCAGCATCACTCACACGATATTTAACAACTCCCTCCACGCCCCCTGGATCGGAGAGTTCGGCTGGGACAAAATGCCCATCAAAATGGACGACTTCCTTCTTATGGTGAGGAAAAGTGGACAAAATTAAACGTTGACAAAAAGTGTTGGTAGTAATAGTAGTAGTAGTAGTAGTAGCAGTAGTAGTAGTAGTCTCGTCATCGTCGTAGCAGTAGTAATACTAGCAGTAGCAGTAGTAGTAGTGGTAGTATTGGTGGTGTAGTAGCAGTAGGATTGATAGTAGTAGTAGTAGTAGTAGTAGTAGTAGTAGTAGTATTTTTCGTGTTTTTACATACTGTTTTGCCGTCTAGTAGTAATAGTAATAGTCATAGTCATAGTTTGCTTTATTGTCGAAAAACCATATGTACATGTACATAGAGTAATTTGAAATAGCAGTAGTAGTAGTAGTAGTAGTAGCAGTAGTAGTAGTAGTTGTAGTAGTAGTAGTAGTAGTAGTAGCAGTAGGAGTAGTAGTAGTAGGAGTAGTAGTAGTAGTAGTAGTAGTAGGAGTAGTAGTAGTACTCCTTCACAGCAAGAAGGTTCGGGTCGCCTGGGCCTTTCTGTGTGGAGTTTGCATGTTCTCCCCGTGTCTGGGTGGGTTTCCTCCGGGCACTCCGGTTTCCCTCATCAACCCAAAACATGCTCCAGGTAAAATCCTCCTGAGGTCCTGACCAAGACTAAACAACAAAATCATGGGGATGGTCCCGGGTCAAATATAGAAACAACTTCTCCTGTGTGAGATCAATAAAGGTCAGTCTTCTAATCCTTAACCACTGTAAGGATTGTGCGCTTTGTGCTACAACTTTGTATGAAAAGCGCTTTATAAATATTGTTGGATTGATTGATTGATAGTAGTAGCAGTAGTAATAGTAGTAGTACTAGCAGTAGTAGTAGTATTGGTGGTGTAGTAGCAGTAGGATTGATAATAGTTGTAGTAGTAGTAGTAGTAGTATTTTTTGTGTATTTAAATACTGCTTTGCCGTCTAACCACAAAGTCCACCCTGTCTCCCCCAGTGCCTGGGCAGTCTGGGGTACCAGTGCTTCCACCAGAGGACGTTAGCGGTCTCTTCTACACGCGGGGCTAAAATCACGTGTGTGGTGGCCGCTCTTTTTATTCTACTGTTTGGGATCCCACCTGTGCTCATAGGGGCTGCAGCGGCCTCTACAGGTACATCTGGGAACTCACTTTACACTGGGACATTAAAGGGGACATAGTGTGTAGAAGATTGACTTTCATGAGCTTTTAACAATGTTCTAACAGTAAGGCTGCGTCCCATTTCTCTGTCTTACCCCTCCGTCTTACCCCTACCCCTTGGTTTTGCGCGTTCATGTGAGGGTAAGGGTAAGGGGTGTCCCGATTCTAATTTTGATCAAGGGCTCGGGCCACGACCTCGGGCTACATACCCCTTGAAACGAAGTAAGCTCTCGACCAGACTTGAAACGAAGGGGTACGACTACAAGCTCAGGCAGGTTTTGGGATCAGGATGGCAGCGTCACATGGACCAGCCAAAGAGTCTCATAAATGTATTTTCAGCAGTTGTAATTATCGATTAACAGTTTAGCAGGTTTACAATTATGACCCTTATGTTCTACGTTACTTTTACTGAACTGTTGTTGCAGTTTTAATTGTAGTGATGTCTGTTTAGCCGACATTATCGTTTTCATTGAACTTTCATGTATAAACAAGCTATTTTTTTGTTGCGCTGAGGTACCCGATAATCCTTGACATTTGTTTCCGTTTGTTTGCGTCAGTTGTTGTCGCCTCTGTAGACGTAGCAGCTCAGGTAGAGGCGAGGGACGATGACGCAAACGGTAATCGAGTGGTGTCCCATTTCTTAGGGGAACATTCGTACCCCGAGACCTCTCAGCTCGGTATCGAGGGGCAAGACAAAGACATAGATAAAGGGGAAGGGTAAGACAGAGAAATGGGACGCAGCCTAAATCGTATTAACTCCATATTACAGTATTTTCTGATCTATGTTCTAATGTTGTTTCCTCATCACAAACAGACCTGGAGTTGTGTTTTGTTTCATTCACACGTTTAACATACAAACCCTGCATGTCATGTGGTAATACAGGAAGTGCTTCATTGTATTTTGAAACTCCATACACCCTCACTAGAGTCATTTGCATACTTTCAGCGCTGGAATAGCAAGTCTCCACTCAACAAAACGTAAAAAGCAGATGTTAACTTGAAAACCACCGCTTTATTACATCACAAGGTGGAACAGAGCATTTTGAACTTTGGAGATGTAAACGGACTAATAATAAAGGGTTACTCAAACACGTCTGAATGAAACAAAACAAAACACAAAACACAACTCCAGGTTTGTTTTTGTGAGGAAACAACATTCTAAGATGGCTAAAACTGCACAAGAGTCAATTTTGCGTAATATAGGACCTTTAATATGAAAAACCAAAACCATCAACCAAAAACCAAAAACCAAAAATATCAGGAATATTCAGTGAATTTTGGCTTCTCTGCTCAGACTGGAACCAGACATCTTACGGGCTGCCCTCTCCGTTTGCCCGAGGGCAGGTGGCACAGATCCTGCCCCTGACCCTGCAGTACCTGGCCCCAGTGTACGTGTCCGTGCTGGGCATCGGCTGTGTGGCTGCTGCCGTCATGTCCTCGGCAGACTCGGTCCTCCTCTCCTGCGCTTCCGTCTTCACCGCAAACATCTACAAGAAGATCCTTCGACCACAGGTTTGAAGGTTTTAAAGAGGCACTGTGTAACTTTTTAGTTGGAGGTCTGTCACTTACTTGTTTGTAGAGATATGTCATTGCTCTGCCTGGAACATTAAACAGCTCTACATTACATTTTTTTCAGTTACTGGTGCTTTTACAGCTCAAAAATACCTTGAAAAACACCTGCTTGTCTCCATGGAGATGTTATTGTTCTGCCGGGAATGTTCCACAGTATGATATTAAATAGGTCTGCCTTACATTTATTCGACTCTCCACAGATCTGACCTGTAACTTGGTCTGGTTTGGTGTCCATGAAGATTGAAAGGTTTAATGCCTTCCTGACAGGAAGACCGCAGGCAGTACAGGTCGGCAGCAACACCTCCAGCACCATCCCACTGAACACGGGGGCTCCTCAAGGATGTGTGCTGAGCCCCCTCCTCTTCACTCTGCTGACCTACGACTGCACACCGTCACACAGCTCCAACCTCTTCATCAAGTTTGACCCACGACTGCACACCGTCACACAGCTCCAACCTCTTCATCAAGTCTGACCCACGACTGCACACCGTCACACAGCTCCAACCTCTTCATCAAGTTTGACCCACGACTGCACACCGTCACACAGCTCCAACCTCTTCATCAAGTTTGCGGACGATACGACGATGAGACTCAGTATAGGAGCGAGGTGAGCCGCCTGGTCAAGTGGTGCAGGAACAACAACCTCTCCCTGAACGTGGAGAAGACAAAGGAGATTGTGGTAGACTTCAGGAGAGCACACACACAGCACGCCCCCCTCACCATCACCGGGGCTGCTGTGGAGAAGCAGCACCAAGTTCCTGGGTGTGCATATCTCTGAGGACCTCTCCTGGTCAAAGAACACTGCATCACTGTCCAGTAAAGCCCAACAGCGACTCTACTTCCTCCACAAGCTGAAGAGAGCCAGAGCCCCAGCTCCAGCATGAGCACCTTCTACAGAGGCACCATAGGTCACATCCTCACCAGCTGCATCACTGTGTGGTATGGCACCTGCACCGTGTCCTGCACCCGGAAAAAGCTACACCGAGTAGTGAGAGCAGCTGAGAGAATCGTGGGTGTCTCTCTCCCCTCCCTGCAGGACATCTACCTCACCCGCCTCACCCGCCTCACCCTCTGGGTGATCCCACCCACCCATCCAACTGCCTCTTCAGTCTGCTGCCATCAGGAAGGAGACTGAGGAGCCTCAGGGCCAAGACCAGCAGACTGAAAGACAGCTTCATCCACCAAGCTGTCAGGATGCTCAACTCTCCCTGCCCTCCCTCCCACAGTGACACTGCTGCTTAAATGACTCTTAAATGACACTGACACTGCTGCTTAAATGACACCATTTGAGCTTTATTACGCCACACATTGTGTTTTACCTGTTTGTATTACATACAAGTTTACTGTACTTTTGCTACGGGGAAATGTGATGTTTTAGTCATGGTGTTGTTATGGAATTTCTATTGTAAGAAAATGAAACTGGAAAGTTGTCTTGAATCAAAGAGTTAATTTATTAAAGTAATTGTGCACAATTACGCCCTGCCCGTCCCTCACAGAGGACTCTGTCCCTAGATCTGTGTTCATAACAAACATAGCGAGTCCTTATACCCCACGGGGGGCATGAGCAGATGTGTACATGCAGAATCAAGACATAACATTTAATTTAACAATAACAGGTCAGCTCAAGGCTGCCTCCTTTGCAGCAAAACAACAAGTGAAAAACAGATTTGGAGGCCAGTGTAATGTACCACACGTGTACGGCCGAGAGCCTGAGCTAGATAACAAGAGACAACCTTACTTTATTAAGAATCATCAAAACCAACTTAAACATGACATATATATCTGATTATTTGCATGATTATTGTAAGATTTCCATTACAGTGTTTATTGTCTTGTTTATCACATGTTTTAGGTTCACTGTGGGCCTAGGGGGCGCTGTGTGTGCAACCTGTACATATGTTTTTTGACAATAAAGCTGACTTTGAACTTAATGCCATATTGTGAAACATTCCAGACAATGCAGTAACATCTCCATGGAGAAAAGCATTTGACGTACCCTCCACCAGAAAAGTTACACAATGCATCTTTTAATATTGTATTTACTTCAAAATGCTGTCAAATCAATGACACATTTCCTTTCTCTCCATAGGCATCGGACAGGGAAATCCAGTGGGTGATCCGTGTTTCCGTGGTGATCTCGGGTTTGATCGGCACTGCTCTCACCGTGCTAAAAAACAGCATTATCCTGTTTTGGTTTCTCGGCGCTGAAGTTGCCTACATCATCATCTTCCCTCAGCTCATCTGCATCCTGTATTTCAAGTTCTCCAACGGTTATGGATCCATTATGGGATGGGTCTTTGGCTTCCCTTTGCGCCTACTGTTCGGAGAGGCCTCACTGAATTTGAATCCTGTACTACGATTCCCAGCATGCACCTCAGAGGATGGCGAGTACGTGCAGTGTGTGCCGGTCAAAACCATCTGCATGTTGACCACAGTGGCGGCTATTTTGATATTCTCCTGGCTGACGTCCATGCTCTTCAACAAAGGCTGGCTTCCGGAGAAATGGGATGTTTTCAAAGTCAAAAATAAACCTCTAGCGCCCCCCGGTGGAGATGTAGACCAGTTGGCAGATAAAGTAGATATGAATGGTTTCCAGATGGAGCCGACAGAGCCAATGTTGAAAAAGTCTAAAGCAAATTTGTAATGGCAAAAGAACAATACTTAATAAAATGTTTACATTTTTTAAAATGTTTTTACTGACCTCATATGGTGTTATGCAAACCAGAGTCTGGGAACGTGTTTTTTAAAGTGCATTATGTACATTTTTGGTTGGGGGTCCGTCACCTGCTTGTTTCTGTGGATGTCAATTAGAGCTGGACGACATGGCCTAAAAATAAAATCTCAGATTTTTTTTTTACAAAAAATCAGATTTTAATCGATTTTTCTCTGCCCTACTCAAAAACAAATAACAGATGACAGACAAATGTCTCAAAACAATGCAACGTTCTTTTATAAAACAAATACATTACACCTGCATCAATTAAGCTGTTACTGTTTAAAAAATATAAATCCCTTGAAGACCCTCACCTACAGCACTGTGCAGCCTGTACACAGCTGTGCCAACACAAGAAAAATATTTGCATCTTGGTCGCACATACTTCGGGTACAAACTTTCACCATGTTAATGAATCCGGGCTTCTCCACAGTGTATATGGGCACCATGTCTTTTACCACATACATCGTGGTCGTGTGTGTGAGTGCCTTCCATCGTGGCCCGTGCTCCTCATATTGCACACAGTTCGAAAATGTTTCAGGGACTGTTGCTTGTTTGACTTTGGACGATGTGCTCGAGCTGTGGCTATTTTCATTCCGTTGGGACCTGCACTTCTCCCACTCCGCTGGGTGCCTCGGTGCCTCTGCTTTAGACGCTAGACCCGGGCTGGGCAAACTTTTTCACTCGTGGGCCACAAAGGGTTCTAAAATGTGACAGAAGGACCGGACCAGGAGCAGCTGGATTTAGTGTTTTGGTAAAAACACTAAAAATAACATGGGATATGTAGAAAACATGTGCTTTATTTCAATTAAAAATGAACAAAAGCATTACACAAAAATTAAAACAATTTCTACACAATCAAGAAGCTAAACTCTGTTACTCTGATGTGAGGGAAATGTGATTTTGTTCTAAATGATGGGCGGCCAATGAGCTTCTTCGTTTCACTTACGTCACGGAAAGAAAACAAATGTGATTGGCAGAAGGTGTGGCAGAGGGAGAAGAGACTAAAGTGATATCCCTCTGTATTTTTATCTATTTTTATACAGAGGGATGGCAAAAGGAGAAATTCAATTTGTCAACTGGACAAAAGTTTATTTGGTCGAATATGTTTCGCAGCTCATCCAAGCTGCTTCTTCAGTTCAGAATATTTGACCAAATAAACTTTTGTCCAGTTGACAAATTGAATTTCTCCTTTTGCCGTGGATTCTACACACACTGAGGGATATCGGTCTCTATATAAATATAATAAATGTATAATTCTGGATTTGGGAGGCAAAAGTTACTTTTCATTCATTAATGTTCTATATTAAATTAGTTCAAAACACATGCAAATAAAACAAATACTGATGATGCAGAAAATTAAGAAATCATTTATAAATTCTGTGACATTTACAAAGTTCAGTAAAGGTAAAGTAGTAAAGTGATGCAGTCACCTGTTGTCGAAATGTCCTGACTGAAGTTGCTCTGCTGTCGTCTTATAAAGTACAATGGAAATTCTACATTAGTTGTAATAGAAAATTATCATTATAGAAATGGATTTAAAAAATAGTAGTTTTTTTAAAGGAGGATAGTGTTGTGTTCATCCCTTTGTCTCCTCCTATCCTCTTCTCTTTGCCTCCTCGCTCCTATCTCCTTGTATGTCTCCCTTTGCCCCCTCACCTCCTTTCTCCTCTTCTCCGCTCCTTCTCTCCTCTCCCTGCCTCTTTGTCTCCTCTCCCTGCCTCCTTGTCCCCTCACCTCCTTTCTCCTCATCGTCTCTCCTCCTTGTCTGCTCTCCTCCCTCTTTGTCTCCTCATCTCCTTGTTTCCTCTCTCCTCACCTTCTTTCCTCATCTCCTCCCGTGTAAACTTGGTGCAGGTAAAAGGATTTCCACCAGAGGGCGCTGTTGTCTGTACAGCTGTGTGAGTTCTGTCGTGTTTTTAAAGTTCTGTCTGGACTGTAAATCCTGGGGTGACTTAGTTTAGTTTCACACATGTTTATCATACAAACTCTGATGTCATGTGGTAATACAGGAAGCGCTTCACTCTTTAAACTTTTTTTTTTTTTTTCAAATTTTGGGGTAAGAATCAGGCTTCTGGCCAGGCTACATACTAGTAATGGTTGCCTTTTTTAAGAATACCACGCTAACATTGCTAATTTAACGTTAATAAATAAAACGTAGCATGGTATAGATCAGACCCAGGCATTTCAAGGCCCGGGGGCCAAATACGGCCCCGAGCCAACTCTGACCGGCTCGCGAAAGGTTGCTTGGAATTAAGAAAATAAAACCTACTTTCAGAATTGTACATAATGTATTTGTACTGATGATCATCTGTGGGACTTCACATCTCCTCAAACATGAACCTGACTCTGATGCACTTAAAGCTCAACAGAGGCGACATTTCTCTCACTGATCAAGAAAAAAAACTGTTTGGCAGTTAGACAAAAACATTTTGTGACATATTATATTATTCGGCAAACAAAGACATTGTGGTGTCTTACTACAAAGTTAAGAAAGTAAGGTACGCCCCCCCCCAACTCTCTCTCTCAGAGAGAGTTGCAGATGAAGGCACAACTGTAACTTGTAAAGCGATCTATTTGAAATTTAGTCGCCTTTTACCAGATGCGTCGAACTGTCTCATGATCACTTCACTATTGATTTTCATGTGGAAGTGAATGTTCAGGAGAGCCTCGCATCCCCCATGGTGTTTCGCAGGTACGTTTTCAGGCGTCTCAGTGTGCTGAACGAGCGCTCAGCAGAGGCAGTGGAAACGGCTCGACATGACATCAAAATGATATCTTGTAAATGTTTGGAACCAGCAGTGCCATCGGCGGGCAAATAAAGTAAAAGCCGGCTTACCTTAAGTTTGATCCGTTGTCTGCTAGTCCACGGACGTCGTAGGCGACAGTTTAATATCGCATTTGCAACACTTTAATTACGTCTTTCCAGCCAAACATATGGTTGAATTCGATCAATATCACTATTTGAGTAAAGAGGACTGGAACTTGGTTGTGTGTATACTGAGGAGGTGACCTGCTGCGATGGAATGTTGGATGTATCATTTTTGTGGGGGGGCGTGAGGAGTGTGCTGTCGGGCTGTGAACTTGGTGCTTATCGCACTTCCAGTCTGATCGGACCCAGTTCGCTTGGACTCTCCATCTCACACATTCTATTAAAACATTCAATTTCTATAAAAATGCATTTTTATTCGCTTAATGTTGTCTTGCAAAAGTGCCAAACAGGAATAAAAAAATAAAAAAAATCTGGGTGGGCACCGTCTCACCGCTGCTAACCAAGTGAAATACCGTAACTTAAACCAAAAATAAGTTGAGATTTTTGATTTTTGAGTTTTTTTGGCCTTTGTGGTGCTTATGGCTGGAGATGCCACTTAAAGAGATGAACTCAGAGGCATTCCAAAACCCTGCCCCCTACCCCAGAGAACGCGCCCACCCAATCAGGTCTGCACTGAAAAACAAACATCTGAATGTGTTTCTGTACATTGTTGATTATTTCTTTGCCAAAGTTTTGTAATAGTTTTGATAATAAAAGAAAAGGAAACTTTAAACTCTCACACCTTCACTGGAATCACTGGAATAATTTCAGACCTGCAGTTGCCAATTTCTACTGAACTAAAGGTAGCAACTATGGCGTTGTGACATCACAAGGTGCAACAGAACATTTTAAGCTTTTGAGATGTGGGCAGATTAATAATAAAGGGTTTCTCAATATGTGTGAATAAAACAAAGGAAGTGAATTGTCCCATTTTTTTATCCTTTATTTATCCCTGTAGGGCAGAGGTGTCCAAACTTTTTTCATCAAGGGCCATATATCTAAACACAGACGAAGCAGAGGGCCGATCGAGGGCCAGAGACTGATGCTCAGGACAGTCAATCATTAAAATATCTGCATGTTTAACACATTAGAATGAGATATTAGTCCTTTATTCACGCCAAGATCCTCAAAATCACACAATAAATATTACATATTGTCTTATCAAGGTAGATTAAAGGTCCCATGACATGGTACTTGTTGATGCTTTTATATGGCTCCTTAATGGTTCCCTAAATGAATCCTTCTCCAAAATCAACACTTAGTGCATGAGAAAGACACATGTACACAGTCAGAGTCAGAAAACATCTCGCTGAACAACTCATTCTGGGCCTTGTTGCTTGAATGCAAATGAGAAGGACAGAGATAGGTTAGAGCAGCGGGTGGGGGGGACCAAATGCGCCGCTGGTTCCTTGTTTTAGTGGTGCGCTGTGGGCTGGCCCCACTTCCGTGTTTTAAGAGCGGAGGAGGAAGAAATGAGAGGCGTTTCAATGAAAAAGACACATTTTCACAGAAAATAAAATTAAACCACTGCTGTTTCAGAGGTCCAGAGGGTCGGGTAAAGGACTTTCGAGCCTAGAAACACTCGCACGTGCCTCCAGGCAAATAAAAAAACGCATTTCGCATTGCGTAGCTCATTCGCGGTCCAAACTCTCTGGGCGTGATTTACAGAGACGGTGGGTAGACATCCAGACGGGGGTGGAGCTGCATTTTTCGATGTGACGTCAGAAAGTTTCCTTGTTCAGAATCGCCCGTTTGAGCTGTGTTTTTTTCAAACGCAGAAAAGGATCGCAAATGCTCAGTTTAGACATTTCACAACTTTTAGGGGGAGGGGGGGCTAAACAGGGTAGGGAAGCTCACATTAACGTTCAAAAACCTCAGAAAGTGAAAATTTCATGCCATGGGACCTTTAAAAAAAACTTGCAGTCAAAAGTTCTGCTCAAGGTAATTTGGGCCAATTTACCTGGAAGCCTGAGGGCCAAGAAAAATTTGTCTGAGGGCTGCATTTGGCCCACGGGCCATAGTTTGGACATGCCTGCTGTAGGGAGATTATCCTTTGCATTTCAGCCATCCTTCAGGACCTCAGCTGGAGGATTTTTTTGACCTATCGTTTTTGGGGGAAACCAGATTGCCCAGAGGAAACCCACCCAGACACAGGGAGAACATGCAAACTCCACACAGAAAGGCCCGGAGGCTTCCTGCTGTGAGGTGTGAGTGCTAACCAATTAAATTCAATTTCTGTTACCAGTGTTAGATCAGTATTGGTGTTTAGAATGAACCCAGTTCCAGACGAAGTGTGTTACACCTTCTTTTCCGTGCATTCTTGTCACTTATAGACGAGACATCTGTGTAATGTCATTAGATTATACGGTCGATGTCTCTGAAGCAGATTACAGCCCTCTGTGTCTGCGCAGTCATGTATTTATCTAATTACAGGGCACACATTTGGATCTCACTGACACAACTTTCACTGATCAATGTGGAGTATTGATCCTGATCCTGTCTCCTTGTCAAACCTAAAGTGAAGATCTTTATCCTCCACATTTCACAGATAGAAAGTACATAATGACAGTTTGCAGGTTTTTGTATGACTTGGTTTGGAAGGATAGTACCTGGTGTGATAAATGTTTTACATCAGTTAAGTGGCAGTTTGTGGAAAGACTGGTCAGATCTGTGGACAGGCAAGCTACATAAATCCATTAAAATACATACTGTAAACCTTCCAGGCGTTTCCATGGAGACAGGCAGGTAGGTAGCCCCCACCTGGATGTAGAAGGCTTGTTGATTGGCTTGTTGACGTCAAGTGGGTGGAGTTTTGTGACGTTTCAGAAACTCAGCACTAGAGAACTCAAAACGTAATCCCTCTGCACTCTCGACATATCTGTGTGTCATAGTCATAGTCATGTACATGTACATAGAGTAATAAAAAATTCCGTTTCCCCACTAACCAGGGAGGACAGTGATAGAGCGGCGAGGGGAGGGGCCACGTACATGTGCGCCGCCGACTGGGAGATACAGAGTGGAAAAGACGCAGTTACATCAATGACAATTATTCACAACATGTAATGACAAAAAACAATTGGACAGGTAACATACGTTTTTTTTTTCTTTGGTGACAAGGAGGGAGGGTGTGGGGCAAGGGAGCAGATCAGAAATCAATGAAATTGATTGAAAACTGAAGAAGAAGCAGACATCCTAAAAACAGACAGGTCAGTAGTAATACATGTGAGTGTGTGTGAGCCGAATGGAATGTCTAGTTTTGTTTTGTAGAGTCTGTGAGATAAGGACGTGTTTGTGCCGAAGATGCAGTCAAAACAAAGAGTCCAGTTCAGTTGGATCACATTTTCCAGGAGAATTTATTACAAAAGGGGAATTTAACATAATCGATACATTTTAGAACCCAGGCGAACAGACAATTTGCCAGAACTCTGGTTTCTGTCAGGTCCCCACTTCCTGCAGGTCTGTGCGACTCGCAATCCTCCCCCCGCACGTATGATAATGAATACGGACTGACCCACTGTTCCCCACAGTTCCAAATCCATTTATCCGCGATGTTATCCAGCGCCAGGAGGATCCCACAGATGGATGAAACAGTTCATCTGTGTTTTTCCTTCTGATGTTGCCCCCCCGTGTCACGTGAGTTGAGTTCTACACTTATCAATCTAGGACGGCTCTCGCTGAAATCGATCAGAAAACACAAAACGTCATGGCGACTACTTGAATCTGATTGGTTAAAGCATCAAAACAGCTGAACTAGACTAAAAATCAAACTTTTATTACATCCAGATGAGAGAAAAGCACAGATGTCTTCCCTGTCCACAAATGCACAAAGCTCTTACCTTCTACATGTTTTTCACCAAACAAAAAAGGACAGGGGATGTAGCACTGTAAATGATGATTCAGATTGAATAAACTTAATTGATATCTAAGGTATTAATTAAGTACTTACTGCCTGAATCATTCTTAATACATTACAATAAACCACAGATTTTTTTTTGTTCATGCTTTTTTAAGGCTAATTAAGTTTTATATGTAATGTATCACAGTCATCCATTTTCGATCCATTTTAGGGCACTTTATTCAAGGCTGTGTCACGAAGGCAGGAGTCTGAGGAAACGGCATGTTCTGTTGTTCAGGCGCATCAACCAAGACATTCCCCTCAACCCTCAACATCCAGAGACTTAAGATGCTCAGGATGGATCTCAACAACCCCCAAAAGCTTTCCGCAAACTGGGTTACAGAACATTGACTGATGTGCTCCTGATCATAATAGTCAATGAGATCTAAGCCCTAGTTTTTATAGTTTTGCCTCGAGAATTGGGGTTTGTTTTGGTCTGACAGTATTGATCATAAAAGTCACGTGACCTATGGCCTAGTTTCTATAGTCCGCCTCTAGAATCATTCCCATTTTCCAATATTAAAGGTGCACTACGTAAGTTTTATGGTGAAGCGAGGGCTGTCATCGCCGCGTGCAGCTTTAATTCAAGTTATTTTTGCCCAATAAAAATACACTTACAGTAGTACCTCGTTTATCGCGGGGGTTACGTTCTAAAAATAACCCGCGATAAGCGAAATCCGCAAAGTCGTCAGCTTTATATTTTACAATTATTCTACATGTTTTAAGGCTGTAAACGCCTCACCACACACATTATACACTTTTCTCACACTGGAATTAACATTTTCTCACATTTCTCTCTTGTTTAAACGCTCAAACTTTAGTAGATTTTCAACAACAAAAATACTTATAGTGTATTTCACAGTTCCTCTGACCGGGCCTCTTCATTCTGGCGCCGCTCCGCCTCGGTGCAGACGTCTTTTTCCGAGTGAAGAACATGGTTATGGGGAGTTGTTTTTGGCGCTCTTTTTTCTTTTGGGCGAGAAGATTCTTATAAACAGACGTGCCACCTTCGATTATATTTGAGAATGTTTCGTCGACATTGTGGGTTTTGTCGGCGAGAAAACTTGCAAACAGACACAGAGGAGAACGACTGACAAATCGGCAAAGGTCTACAGGCCCTTAGCCAATCAGGACGCAGAACACAATGCTGATACACCATTAAAAAAATCTGCAAAACAGCAAGGCCGTGAAAAGTGAACCGCGATATAGCGAGGGACCACTGTATACAAATGCAAGAGAGATGTATTTAATGCCATGCTGTGGGACATTCCTGGCACAGCAGTAACATCTCCATGGAGACAAGTAGGCAGCATACCCTTCATCAGAAACGTCGTCTCCTCTCTCGTCTCCTCTTCTTCTTGCCTCCTCCTTAATCTCCTATCTCCTTGTCCGTCGCTCCTCATCTCTTTGCCCCCTCGAGTCCTTGTCTCTCTCTCTCCTCATCTCTTCACCTCCTCTCTCCTGATTTTCATGTCTCACCGTCTCTTCATCTTCTCGCTTCCTCATCTCCTCGCCTCCTTTCTCCTCATCTCATCGCCTTGTCTCTTCATCTCCTTATGTCCTCCCTCCTCGTCTCCTTGTCTTTTCACCATCTCTCTCTTCGCCTTCCCTCCTTGTCTCCTCTCATGTAAAATGTGTGTAAGATTCATCAGGAAAGTCCCATAGTGCATCTTTAAGGCTTTGGTATTTAACATAAGTCACAAGGGTAAGTTTAACGTGGATATTTAGTGCCATTAATTCTGTGCATTCTCAAGTGTTTCTGCCACAATCTCTTGGCTCCAACATCAGTCACCCGCGACGACCATTAATCGGCCAATCACAACACATTATTCATCTCCCTCTGACATGAATCGTCCAATCAGAGAACCCGTAAAGTGTCCCTCTGTAGTGCCTGTCCATGGGGAGCACTCCATTTCACTGTTAAAGCAATTAGCGCAGGCTCACGACAAGCAAGAGTGATGATCCAGGCCGGTCTAAATGGACTTGTGTGGACTTCTGAGTTTGAGAACAGTCAAAATAAAGGTTAAAAGGTCCTATCTGATGTATTAGAGGGCCTTTTGGACATCCTACACCTTACACTTGTTTACTATTTTAAGTGACTCTACCTGATTTTTCCATGTGTCTTGCTCCAGTACAGATATTGCATAAGCTGTTTTTAAAGGTGCACTATGTAACTTTTTGGTTGGGGGCCCGTTGCCTGCTTGTTTCTATGGGTATACTAGCATAGGAGCTAGCTTGGACTAGCCCCGCATGAAGACTCGTTTACACTGGACATCACGTGGGACGGATGTGAGAGGACGCTGGCGTTGTTTGTTTGCCACTTCTCCATTTGTCTGTCTTCCTGTTTTTCTATCTTTCTGCTTTTTGTTTTATCTTCACCATTTCATCCAATATCTCAAACTGCTACAACTTTCGTCGTCTGTTTTCCGTTCGTAAGCCTGGATGATCTTCACCATTCTACTGCTCCATTCTAATGGACTCATTGCTGTCACTACTTACCTGTTACTGGCTTCCCCTGGCTCTATGTGCTCAGACCAATCCATTATCCACCTGATTGTGTCAGTTCCTGTCAGTTCCGAGCTACTGTCTCGTCACGGGACCTCCCGGGTAGTCCTCCTCTGTCTGCCGCTGTGGTGGGCAGGGCTCCGGCTCCGTCTTGCTATGCCTTCCACCATGACTCTAAAGTACTCCGCAGCATCAGATAAGACCTTTTAACCTTTATTTCTGCTGCACAGCTCATATAGTCATACTTTTGACTCAAAAGTTACATGGTGGGGCTTTAATTTCTATCCTCATTTTGCCTTGCAATACACTGCAATACAAAATCCTGACTTGCAAAAACTCTTCTCTAAACTTAAACACTGAAAATAAACCTTCAAAGATGTCTCCATTCACTCTCCATCCTAATTATTTGGCAACTTCAGCAATTAGCCCATGCGCTAACGACAGCAAAACGATGGAAGCTACAAAGCTACACACGCAAATGCTAACGAGCAGGCGGAGTGACGGACAGGGGCCCGCTCATTAAAACGGCCCAGATCGATGGTGCCATGCCTGGATCTGAAACTCATGGATTTCCCTGTGGGCTCCAGGCTAACCATGCTAACGCTAAGTCACAGCAGTATTTTAGACACTTATTCTACAATATCAATTATACACTCTGCACTTTGCACTTTTT
The DNA here is from genome assembly GCA_036785185.1 of Paratrypauchen microcephalus. Taxonomy (NCBI): domain Eukaryota; kingdom Metazoa; phylum Chordata; class Actinopteri; order Gobiiformes; family Gobiidae; genus Paratrypauchen; species Paratrypauchen microcephalus. The sequence goes on from JAVJIX010000173.1 coordinate 42,481, forward strand.
TTTTTTTTTTTAGCTAGTTGGTCACTTTCTGTACCTGACTTTTATGCTTCTGTCATAAAAAAACATTTGAAACGGTTTGCAGTGGTCCAACGTTATCCCTCAATTAACCCTAGAACACTTTCGCTATAAAAAGTAACACCGTCACTTTTGCCGGGTAATTTTTACCCGATATAATAAACCCAACAAAAAGTACTTGTCATGAAAAACAGATCAAAATATGAAACAGATGATAAATTAGAGTGGTTTTCTTTTATTTTCAACTGTGGTATGGGAAAAAAAAGAAACATAGGAAGACCCTAAAAACATGCTCCAAAATTACAGATTTCAACATATTGAAAATCATGTAAATACTTTTGCTCGGGTGAAGATCACACGGTGATAGTGCTCTAGGGTTAAGCAATCCAAATTATTCACCATGATGAGTTTATAAGCACTTTTCACAACTTTCAGAGGCCAGAGCAGAGCCGTAACAGCAGAGCTAACAATGACTATCATGCTAGCACGCACATCCTGATTATCGGACAGTAAAATAGGCAACTTTCTTCTTAGGCATTTCAACCGCTTACACAATCTGTACTGGGACAAATTTGACAAATGCATGGGAAAAGTCAAGTCAGGGCCTTTAAAGTCAGCACACTTGCAGGTGGAAAGACGAGCAGCTATTTTTTAAACAATTGTTGCGTTCTCTGCTCACTTTTGTGTAAAAATCTGGACTGGGAGCTTTGTAGTTTTCCATACACAAACCTTGCAGTATGTAACCATGGTTCTCTGAGTATAGTGTCTTGCCCAAAAAAACAACAAGACTATGTAATATCAGTAAGGGGTGTGGATAAATCCTCAATAGAACATTCTTTTATCTCATTGGGATATCAAGCTTTAGGCCCATGGAACTTTATGTTGGTTTTTATTTATGTTGCGCTAAGATAAATAATAGCGTCTTAATATTATATAAAATTATTATATAAAAGAGAGAGTTGACTTTTACTAAATACATAATTATAAATATAAATAACACTATAAATAAATAACACAATTGTTTGTACTGTCGGCATCTCAATAAAGGTAATAATAATAAATCTTTTTTTTATAAAGGACTTTTAAACACAAGGTTTACAAAGTGCTGTACTAGCCAAAAAGAACAATACCAAAATCATACATGCAAACAGTTCAAGCGTTTATAAATGTTGTATATTGTATGTTCTTATCAAGAGACGACCAAGATTCAAAAAGATTCAAATTAACCAAAAGTTTATTTCCCTAACAATATTTCTAATATGGAGCTCTGGGTCCAAGTTTCTGCCCTGGTGCGTACGCCTCCGTACGACTTACCCAGCGCTTACAAAGAAGTGACTGCCCCTTCCCTGGAGCTTACAGGAGCAAGTTTTACACCAGCAGCTGCAATCTGACCGCTTGCTCCTCCCTCACACACAGATAAAATACAATATGCAAAGAATATGTTGATTCAGGATCCGGCTTCTGCTCCGGCCCACATTCTTCTGCTGCAACGCGCAATCTTCCTTTCCTCCAGTCTTCCCCTCCTCCACAGCGCGCTCACCACAACCAGATCCTTCCTGTTATAAATTCCACAGATCCCCAATCACGCAATCTCCCTTCCTGGCACACACTCCACAGAGAGACAGAACACATTCATCTCCAGTGTTCATTCAAATCATACACAAATAAATGTTTATATGTTGTATATATCTATATCATAGAAATATGATGAAGTATATGCATGCATCTAAAATGTTCATTCAACATTTCTTCATAATACACACATAAAAAGAAATAAGGAATAAAATTAAGCTAAAACCTGTTAGAACCAGTTAAGACCAGTTTTTGATACTGATGGTGCAAGGCTCATTTCCTCAGGCAGGTCATTCCAAAGCCGAGGCGCCCGGACTGAAAAGCCTCCATCACCTTTCATCCAGAGCCTGGACTTAGGAATAGCCACAGGGACCGGCCTGAGGGTCTAAGGCTGCAGCTCGTACGGGGTTAAAGTTCTGAAATGTAACTTAGTGCAAGAGCTAAACCAGATTTAAAGGGATAGTTCGTTTTTTATGTGAATCTGTGGGATCCCCTTCAGCAGTGTCGTGCATTAAAGGAGAATTAACGTTTTTTACAATCTGAGCCTTATTTCGGTAATAAAACAAGTTGTTTTACTCACCCATAGCACTTTGGTGTCATATGGAGCACTTCCAGAGATGTTTTAGATTAGCGGTTAGCCGTAGCTCGAGTTCTCTGAGCATATAATATATGCCCCGAGTGGTCTCTAAATAACACAAACTTTAGCACTTTTCAAATCATAGAAGCTCGATGTCTTAGTCTATGCCTTCGTTTGAGTCAAAAGTGGCCTGTAATCCGAGATTTATCCATAGTTTCGAGTAGATGGGGAGGACAGTGCACATGTGCGGAGTCACAGTTTATTTCGCTCTCAGCTCCCGGGACCCAAACATGAAACGCAAAGCTGTAAATTATGGATAAATCTGGGATTACAGGCCACTTTTGACTCAAACGAAATAGTTTTATTACTGAAATAAGGCTCAAATTGTAAAAAACGTTAATTCTCCTTTAACACTGACTTACCCCTGACAATGTCCTCTGAGTCGAGTTCTGCCCCGGTTCTGGAGCTGACGAAAGTAGGTCCGGTAAGTTAGTGGGGACATTAAATAAAGCTTGTTTTTCTTCTCAAAACAATATTTGTCCAAAAAGTGATATATTTCCATTACAAAACAGTTGTCCACGAAAAAGTCAGAAGTCATAATCGCTTGGTGCTATTTTCTCTCGCATCATATCACTACGCCTGTTATTATTATTATTATTATTATTATTATTATTATTATTATTATTATTATTAGCCTGTTCACTTGTAAACATCGCCACTTACAAGAAAAACTGATCATTTTGCAGTGGTCTCTTATCTTTTTCCAGAGCTGTATGTCCACTATGTACTGTCGGCATCCATTTAGAAAACAGAAGTGTGTTGTTAGCATGCTAGTTGTTTGCGTTACTGTGAAGTCAAAACTCCGCTCTGGACTGACAGTTGTGAAAAGCGCTTATAAACTCATCGTGGTGAAGAACTAGGATGTTCTGAATAAGGTGAAGGAGGCATAACTTTGGACCCCTGCAAACTGTTTAAAAATGTTTAAAATGTTTTTTAAGACAGACAAAATCAGGTACAGCGCCTTTAAAGGTGCATTGTGTAACTTTTCCGGTGGATGTCCGTCACATACTTGCCGCTATAACACTATTATATTGAAGTGTAATGTAAAGTTTAGGCATTTACTAAACCAGGTGTAACCCATTCATTTTAATTTAATCATTTTCTTTTTTTTATTTTCAGGTACTGCACATTGTCACTAAATAGCTAAGCAAATCTACATGTCCCATCCGCGACCTGTTCTAAGGACTAAACCAGGTCTAATCCCAGACTAAGGCTAGGTTCAGACTGCAGCCTGAAGTGACCCAAATCTGATTTTTTCACCCCTACGCGACCTGTGTCTGATCTTCTAATGACAGTCTGAACAACACAGATCCAATTTTTTTTAAAGATCCCATGACATGGTACTTGTTGATGCTTTTATATGGCTCCTTAATGGTTCCCTAATACTGTAAATGAATCCTTCTTCAAAATCAACACTCAGTGCATGAGAAAGACACATGTACACAGTCAGAGTCAGAAAATCTCTCTCTGAACAACTCACTCTGGGCCTTGTTGCTTGAATGCAAATGAGAAGGACAGAGATAGGTTAGAGCAGCGGGTGGGGGGGGCAAATGTGCCGCTGGTTCCTTGTTTTAGCGCTGCGCTGTGCGCTGGCCCCACTTCCGTGTTTTAAGAGCGGAGGAAGAAAGGAGAGCCGTTTCAATGAAAAAAACACATTTCCACAGAAAATAAAATTAAACCACTGCTGTTTCAGAGGTCCACAGGCTCAGATAAAGGACTTCCGAGCCTAGAAACACTCGGACGTGCCTCCAGGCAAATAAAAAAACACATTTCCACATAAAATAAAATCAAACCACTGCTGTTCAAAGGTCCAGAGGCTCAGATAAAGGACTTCCGAGCCTAGAAACACTCGGACGTGCCTTCAGGCAAATAAAAAAACACATTTCGCATTGCGTAGCTCCTCCACGGTCCAAACTCTCTGGGCGTGATTTACAGAGAGTGTGTAGAAAAACAGACGGGGGTGGAGCTGCATTTTCTGTGTGACATCACATAGTTTCCTTGTTCAGAATCGCCCGTTTGGGCTGTGTTTTTTTCAAATGCAGAAAAGGACCGAAAATGCACAGTTTAGACATTTCGCAACTAAACAGGGTAGGGGAGCTCACATTAACGTTCAAAAACCTCAGAAAGTGAAAATTTCATGCCATGGGACCTTTAAATGCGACCCAGACCACTTGGATATGTGGTCGTAAAACTGATACATATCCGATCTTTGGACATGCGACTTCAGTCTGAACGGCCAGGTCGCGTTCGTCCGACCTACACGTCATCAACAAGTGATAGTGGTACAAGTATGCGCTCACAAATGTACACAAACCTTCTTCTCGTCATATGAAAATTGTATAAACTTAGTGTCAGTGAAGCGGCGAAGTACACGGCAATCCCACCGCTCTTGTCTGCGACTCTGCCTCCACATGTTTCTTTCTATGGACGTTGCTGCCACTGCCCCACAAAACGCCGTGGCCAAAAAATCCTTCTCCTTCTCAATCTCCTCCTCAAAACGAATAAACTGTACGACAGCAATTAGCGTCCATGTTTAGGCGACTTCCATAAACAGTTTTGCTGCGTGTGACATCGTCGTGTCCTCCAAGGCGCATGTGGGACACTTTGGGGGTGTTTAAAATTCACACTGGAGATCACATACAAGTCACATTTAACTGGAAATGTGAACGAACTCACAAAAAAATCAGATTTCACAAAAAAATCCAAATTGAGCTTTAAGCCCTGCAGTCAGTAGACTAATTCAGGTCTAGAGTGTATATACAGTATATGCTGAACATGCAACACGAACTGTCATTTTCAAACTAGCACATGCTTTTCTGTTTACCTTCCTGTAATCCCAGTTTAACAAGATTTCTACTTTAAAACTGGCCATTTATTATTATTATTTGTTCATTCTCTAACAGGTCCACCAGGTAAATGTGCTTGTCTGAAGCCCGTGTGTGGATTAATGAAGAACCAGATAAACTAATGATTTTCTCTGGTGATAAATGGACCTATTGCTGAATTACAATACAACTGCAACTGCACTATATTCAACTAAATATACTCCTGTGAGCTTTAGGCCATGCTAGAATGCTGTTATCTCAAAAACATACAGGAAGTTGTGTTTTGTTTCATTCACACATGTTTGAGTAATCCTTTAATATTAGTCTGCAAAACTGTAGTGGTAGTTTTCATCTTAACAGCTCCTTTTACCTTTTGTCTAGTAGAGACTGCCAAAATCCAGGGCAGAAATCGTCCAAATTATTCTAGTTTCATGTCTTCTAATTTAAAATAAAGTGATTTGCGCTGAAAGTGGGTAAAAACAAGTCAATCTATATGCTGAATTAATTGGAGAAGCACTTCCAGAAGTAACAGGGTCCTACATCGTGACGTGAACCTTTTGAGCATTTGAAAAGGAAATGGACGGAATGTTCAGTGGCTCAAAGTGGCAGAAATCAAAAAGAAGAGGACAGTGTTACAATAAAAGCTTGTAGTTTCCATGTTTGTCTGTAACAAAAGGACCATGGCTCCATTACAGTGTCTTTAGTCACTGACCACTGTGCAAATTTGACATTTAACCATGTTGTGTTGTCATTTCTTGATGAAACATAACATACAGTATACTACTACACAACCATTCAGAAGACACACAAATGTTAAATACATGAGGCAAGAATTAAAGGAGTGAAAAAGTGAAATGCTCAAACGATCTTTTGCTTTGTTGACTGACCTGTGAACTTTTGGCCTTCTTCCACTGAGCTTCATGATCCTTTTTCTTGTTTTTAATGTTATAATATCACGCTTTGTTTAACACTTTGGAAACACTTTTGTTTAAAATCTGCCATATAAATAAATCAGGGCTCTCAAGTCTCACGCATTGAGAGTGTGACACACGCAATTCGACGTGTTCACACACTCACACACCACACATGGTATTTCTCACGCTGATTTTGGTTTTTTTTGTTTTGTTTTTTTTGTGCCCAGAAAATCGGTCTGTGTGGCTCCGTTTATGCAGGCACCGCACGTTTTCGGCGAAACTCCCCCCCTTCCTCCTCCCCGCGCCGCTCAGCGAGTGTCTAAGCGCGCACTGCACTGTCAGTAGGGTGACCACCGGCATGAAACAGGAAAGGAGGACAAAGACCCTAAAGTGAGGACACCTTGTTGTTTTTTGTTTTTTTTGTAATGCTGGATATTACAACATGGATATAGCCATGTCCAACGTTTACTGTAAATCAGGGATGAAAGAGCTTTTAGCGGATTTCCGCTTTTTATTCAGCCGCGGGGTCATTTTTTTATATCTGCAAAGTGCGAGCCACGCGGGGGGGAGGATGCATTTCGGATGTCGCGCACAGGGATCCAAGGAGCGCTCAGGGAGTTAGTGTGTTTGCTCAGACACATTAAAAATTAGGGGGAACATTGGCCATGTCCCAATTCCAAGTATTACTAGTCACAATAGAATAATATTTTTGTCTTTAGGGAACAAGGAGCAGACCACCCGGCTCATTGAGCTGAGGCGGGACCTGTTCAATTTCACAGACGCCCATGTGATCCCCGGACTGCACTCAGGGCTCAGCGAGTATGCACCGCCTCGACTGCAGGCTGAAACCACACTCCGAACCGTGCATTCGCTGAATTGGGAAACGGCGAACATCGCAGAGTAGCAAGTGTAAATAATGGGTGGGGATTTATGACGATTTATGCAACAAAAGGAGGACAAAACGTAAAAAAGGAGGACTCGTGACAGACGGCCGGACAGACAGCTCTAAAACCGGACTGTCCGGACACAATCCGGACCAATGGTCACCCTAACTGTCAGTGAACGACAAAACGGAAAACCATCAGGTAATAACTTCATTTATATAACTCTCATTAGTTGCTTTGTAGTTTAAGTTTGCTCTTTAGACAAACATTTAAAGCAGGGCTCTGTGTAAATGCAATCGCAATTCGACACGGCATTTCTCACGCAATTCAAGCGCCCCCCCCCCCCCCGAGCCCTGATAAAGTGAATTTGGATTTTTGATGCTGAAGTCTCCTGAAAGTGGTCGTGTATAAAATTGAGTGCATTTATGTCACTCTTTTTAACTGAGTAGTCAAAACCAAAATATAAAAAAGGCAAATCAATCGGGTCTTGCTGAAAATCCAAATAGTCAAAATCTACACAAGGGTTCAGTTAGCTTAGATTCAGTTAGCTTAGACTCAGTTAGCTTAGATTCAGTTAGCTTAGACTCAGTTAGCTTAGACTCAGTTAGCTTAGACTCAGTTAGCTTAGATTCAGTTAGCTTAGACTCAGTTAGCTTAGACTCAGTTAGCTTAGACTCAGTTAGCTTAGATTCAGTTAGCTTAGATTCAGTTAGCTTAGATTCAGTTAGCTTAGACTCAGTTAGCTTAGACTCAGTTAGCTTAGACTCAGTTAGCTTAGATTCAGTTAGCTTAGATTCAATTAGCTTAGATTCAGTTAGCTTAGACTCAGTTAGCTTAGATTCAGTTAGCTTAGACTCAGTTAGCTTAGACTCAGTTAGCTTAGACTCAGTTAGCTTAGATTCAGTTAGCTTAGATTCAATTAGCTTAGATTCAGTTAGCTTAGACTCAGTTAGCTTAGATTCAGTTAGCTTAGATTCAGTTAGCTTAGACTCAGTTAGCTTAGACTCAGTTAGCTTAGATTCAGTTAGCTTAGATTCAATTAGCTTAGATTCAGTTAGCTTAGACTCAGTTAGCTTAGATTCAGTTAGCTTAGACTCAGTTAGCTTAGACTCAGTTAGCTTAGATTCAGTTAGCTTAGATTCAATTAGCTTAGATTCAGTTAGCTTAGACTCAGTTAGCTTAGATTCAGTTAGCTTAGATTCAGTTAGCTTAGACTCAGTTAGCTTAGACTCAGTTAGCTTAGATTCAGTTAGCTTAGATTCAGTTAGCTTAGACTCAGTTAGCTTAGGTTCAGTTAGCTTAGATTCAGTTAGCTTAGACTCAGTTAGCTTAGATTCAGTTAGCTTAGACTCAGTTAGCTTAGACTCAGTTAGCTTAGACTCAGTTAGCTTAGATTCAGTTAGCTTAGACTCAGTTAGCTTAGACTCAGTTAGCTTAGACTCAGTTAGCTTAGATTCAGTTAGCTTAGATTCAGTTAGCTTAGATTCAGTTAGCTTAGACTCAGTTAGCTTAGACTCAGTTAGCTTAGATTCAGTTAGCTTAGACTCAGTTAGCTTAGACTCAGTTAGCTTAGACTCAGTTAGCTTAGATTCAGTTAGCTTAGATTCAATTAGCTTAGATTCAGTTAGCTTAGACTCAGTTAGCTTAGATTCAGTTAGCTTAGATTCAGTTAGCTTAGACTCAGTTAGCTTAGACTCAGTTAGCTTAGATTCAGTTAGCTTAGATTCAATTAGCTTAGATTCAGTTAGCTTAGACTCAGTTAGCTTAGATTCAGTTAGCTTAGACTCAGTTAGCTTAGACTCAGTTAGCTTAGACTCAGTTAGCTTAGATTCAGTTAGCTTAGATTCAATTAGCTTAGATTCAGTTAGCTTAGACTCAGTTAGCTTAGATTCAGTTAGCTTAGATTCAGTTAGCTTAGACTCAGTTAGCTTAGACTCAGTTAGCTTAGATTCAGTTAGCTTAGATTCAGTTAGCTTAGACTCAGTTAGCTTAGGTTCAGTTAGCTTAGATTCAGTTAGCTTAGACTCAGTTAGCTTAGATTCAGTTAGCTTAGACTCAGTTAGCTTAGACTCAGTTAGCTTAGACTCAGTTAGCTTAGATTAAGTTAGCTTAGACTCAGTTAGCTTAGATTCAGTTAGAAGAAGAAGTGAAGAAGAAGTGAACTTTATTGATCTCACACTGGAGAAATTCGTCTCTGCATTTTAACCCATCCTATATATATATACATATATTAGGAGCAGTGGGCAGCACACACATTAGGGCGCCCGGGGACCATCTCCATGATCTTCTTGCTTCGGTTTGGTCAGGACCTAAGCTGGAGTACCTATGGTGCATGTTTTTGGGTTGGTGGGGGAAACCGGAGTGCCCGGAGGAAACCCACCCAGACACGGGGAGAACATGCAAACTCCACACAGAAAGGCTCGGGCGACCCGGGGATCGAACCCAGACCATGCATGCAAACTCCACACAGAACACACACGGAAAGGTCTGGACGACCCGGGGATCGAACCCGGAACCTTCTTGCTGTGAAGCAAGAGCGCTAACCACTCAGCTACCGTGCCGCCAAGCTTAGCTTAGACTCAGTTAGCTTAGACTCAGTTAGCTTAGACTCAGTTAGCTTAGATTAAGTTAGCTTAGACTCAGTTAGCTTAGATTAAGTTAGCTTAGACTCAGTTAGCTTAGACTCAGTTAGCTTAGATTAAGTTAGCTTAGACTCAGTTAGCTTAGATTAAGTTAGCTTAGACTCAGTTAGCTTAGACTCAGTTAGCTTAGATTAAGTTAGCTTAGACTCAGTTAGCTTAGGTTCAGTTAGCTTAGATTCAGTTAGCTTAGACTCAGTTAGCTTAGATTCAGTTAGCTTAGACTCAGTTAGCTTAGATTAAGTTAGCTTAGACTCAGTTAGCTTAGATTAAGTTATCTTAGACTCAGTTAGCTTAGACTCAGTTAGCTTAGATTAAGTTAGCTTAGACTCAGTTAGCTTAGACTCAGGTAGCTGGAGGTTGGCAATGGCGCCTCCCTCTGGAGGAAAAAAGAACACCTCCAATGACAAAGAGACGCTGACAAATACTTCAGTGGGGAGAAGAATAAATAGAAGAACTAATTTCAAAGTTTTTCTTTTTCCTTTTTTCCAGATTGTTTTCCTTCAGTGTTTTACTTGAACAGGTGGCACAGAATGACAATGACTCATGGGGTTGAACATTAACAAGGAAAAAAACAAAATCAAATCAGTTCATGTTAAATGACCTCAATAGTTTCAATAATCAGTTCCAACATTGTCAATTTTTGGAATCTCTTATTATTGTTTAGCTGCTTAGAAGTTTTGATGCATCAGTTTTTATAGTATCAGGCCCGACCCAAACAAAGAGATCTCAGACAAAAAAAAAAAAAAAAAAAATCCTCAATGGAAGTTGTCCTACCACTCCTGGGGAAATAGGTGACATCACTTCCAGAAAAAAAGATTTATCCATAATTTACATAATTTACAGCTTTGCGTTTCATGTTTGGGTCCCAAGAGCTGAGAGCGAAATAAACTGTGACTGAGCACATGAGCACTGTCCTCCTCATCTACTCCAAACTATGGATAAATCTCAGATTACAGGCCACTTTTGACTCAAACTAAAGTGTAGACTAAGACATTGAGCTTCTACGATTTGAAAAGTGACAAAGTTTGTGTTATTTGGAGACCGCTCGGGGCATATACTGTATGCCCTGAGAACGCTAATCGCTAATCGCTAATTGCTAATCTAAAACATCTCTGGAAGTGCTCCATATGACACCAAAGTGCTATGGGTGAGTAAAACAACTTGTTTTATTACCGAAATAAGGCTCAGATTGTAAATTCTCCTTTAAAAAGTCCTGGTAGGAGTTTGAGTAGTTTGGTAAAGTAACTCCTCCGACTGTATTTGTTATTTGAGTTTGCACATGCTCAGTACAGCACCAGTTTGGAGAAATCAGAATACTGCGTCTACAGGCCACAATATCCTGGATACTCTGAAAAAACCAGTAAGAGCATCCTGGTTTCTCATAATCGGGACACTGGTATATCCAGGACACTGAAATCAGGATCGTCACATACTTAATCCAACTATGAACATTTTCATTTTCAAAAGACTTCCACTGGCTCTCTGTGTGCATGTGTCTGCTCCAGTGCCTGTGCTCCTTGAGACGTGTGGACATATTGATGTAGAGCTGGGGCAGGTCATACATCTCCCACAAACACTGGACTCTGTTAGAAACACTGAGTCCAATTACCAGCGTGTGATGGAGAACAGCCCCACACACTTAACCTTTATGTCACTGTGTCCCCACGTGCAGCCGCTCAGTCACATTAGCATAGCGCTCTGGGAGGTGGAGGTGGCTTCAGACATGTTCACATAACCCGTGTTCTACACAGGAAGTGAGCATGGGCGCGCTTCTGCTTCCAACGACTCTGGCTCCAATTGACTTTACACTGATAAACTGTCGCCCCCTTTCTTTCTTTCAATCAATCAATCAATCAATCAATCTTTATTTATACAGCCCTTTACAGCACCAGTGGTGACCAAAGTGCTTTCCAATTAAAAACAGACAATACAACAACTTCTTTGTAACTGCTGCTGTCAGACAACAGGCTGTAAACAGACGTCATCTACAGCTCTGGAAACAACAAGAGCATCTCTACATGTGTCACAGCCATTCCATTCCAGCATCTGTGGAATTCCAACACAAACACAAAGCTGAGCTACTTCAGTTCTTGCACCAGGAGTGGAATAAAGTCACCCAAGAACAATGTGACAGACTTGTGGAGGCCAAGACCCATGAAAGCTGTGATTAAAAATAAGGGTTATTGCACCAAATATTGATTTGTGAACTCTTCTTAAGTGTAAACATTAGTATTATGTTGTTTTAAAATGAATTTGATCTTGTTTCTTTGCTTTGTTTGAGCTCTGAAAACATGGATCTTTTTTGTTATTTTCACCATTTGTCATTTTCTGCAAATAAATGCTCTAAACCAGGGGAGGGGGGGGGGGGGGGGGGGGCAATTATTTTTCCCCAGGGGCCAAATGAGAAGCAGAAAATATTGTGGAGGGCCGAGCCAAAAGTTTCTGGTTATTGATTTTGTACTCATCAAAAATATAAACGCAACACTTTTGTTTTTTGCTCCCATTTTTCCTGAGATGGACCCAAAGATCCAAAATTCACTCCAGATACACAACACTACCATTTCTCTCAAACATTGTTCACAAATCTGTCCAAATGTGTGACAGCGAGCACCTCTGCCCCGCCGAGACAATCCACCCCACCTCACAGGTGCGCCACATCAAGATGCCGATCCGACATCATGACCAGTGCACAGGTGCACCCCAGACTGCCCACAATAAAAGGCCACCCCGAAATGTGCATTTTTTTTTGCTTTATTGGGGGTCTGGGGACTCAGAACCAGTCAGTATCTGGTGTGACCACCATTTGCCTCATGCAGTGCAACACATCTTCTTCGCATAGAGTTTATCAGATTGTCAGTTGTGGCCTGTGGAATGTTGGTCCACTCCTCTTCAATGGCTGTTCGAAGTTGCTGGATATTAGTGGGAGCTGGTACACGCTGTCGTATACGCCGCTCAAGCACATCCCAAACATGCTCAATGGGTGACATGTCCGGTGAGTATGCTGGCCATGCAAGAACTGGGACATTTTCAGCTTCCAAGAATTGTGTACAGATCCTTGCAACATGGGGCCGTGCATTATCTTGCTGAAACATGAGGTGATGTTCATGGATGTATGGCACAACAATGGGCCTCAGGATCTCATCACGGTATCTCTGTGCATTCAAAATGCCATCAATAAAATGCACCTGTGTTCTTCGTCCATAACAGCCTTTGAAGAGGAGTGGACCAACATTCCACAGGCCACAACTGACAATCTGATAAACTCTATGTGAAGAAGATGTGTTGCACTGCATGAGGCAAATGGTGGTCACACCAGATACTGACTGGTTCTGAGTCCCCAGACCCCCAATAAAGCAAAAAAATGCACATTTCAGAGTGGCCTTTTATTGTGGGCAGTCTGGGGCGCACCTGTGCACTGGTCATGATGTCGGATCGGCATCTTGATGTGGCGCACCTGTGAGGTGGGGTGGATTGTCTCGGCGGGGCAGAGGTGCTCGCTGTCACACATTTGGACAGATTTGTGAACAATGTTTGAGAGAAATGGTAGTGTTGTGTATCTGGAGTGAATTTTGGATCTTTGGGTCCATCTCAGGAAAAATGGGAGCAAAAACAAAAGTGTTGAGTTTATATTTTTGTTGAGTGAATTTCTATGTTAAAATCAGTAAATGTCGTTGTTTACAGAAGCTGTAAGTTCTGTGTTATTATTAAGTAATGAGAGAGTGAAGGTTTTACTAAAACTGAATTTATTCAGTAAAATAATTCAAAACGTGTCATAACGTAAACGTGAAACATTTGTAACTCTTTTTCAGTCACATTAACCCCACAATGTTTTCTGAATTTAACTTTCTTAACTTTGTATTAAGACACCACAATGTCTTTGTTTGACAAATAATATAACACAAGAAATGTCACAAAATGTTTTTATCCAACTGCCAAACTGTTTTTTTCTTGATCAGTGAGAGAAATGTCGCCTCTGTTGAGCTTTAAGTGCATCAGAGTCAGGTTCATGTTTGAGGTGGAGATGTGAAGTCCCACAGATGATCATCAGGACAAATGTATTATGTACAATTTTGAAAGTAGGTTTTATTTTCTTAATTCCAAGCAACCTTTCCAAATACGGCCCGTATTTGGCCCCCGGGCCTTGAAATGCCTGGGTCTGCTCTAAACTATAATATTTTTATTTGGAATTTGGGGGAAATGTTGTCAGTAGTTTATAGACTCAAAACAAAAATGTTCCTTTTGCCCAAACACAAACCTATAAGCAGTAAAATCAGTAAAATATATAATTTTGTAGTGGTCTCTTTTTTTCCAGAGCTGTATACTGTCAGTCCAATGAAGCTCATGAGGCCAGCAATTATACGAACGAATTTGGAGCCAGGTCCATATTCGGAATAGGAATTTATTTATGGACAAAACTGAGAAATAAAAACCCCAGGATCATGCAGAGTGGGTTAATGTGAACATTATGGCCAACACGACGTGGCTCACTGAGCAGTTACAGGCAGAAGGAGGACACATTTTCAATGTAAAGTCATTTGGACCCAGATTCAATGGAGCCGGAAACTCCCCCATGTTTAGTTCCTATTCGGAACACGGCAGCTTAACTACCTTTTACCTTTTGTTTAGTAGAGATTGGCTGAAATTATCCAAATGATTCTAGTCAAGGTTTATAGAGTTTTAGGCTGCGTCCCATTTCTCTGTCTTTTCCCATTTCTCTGTCTCTCTGCCGACGTTATCGTTTTCATCGAACTTTCATGTATAAACAAGCTATTGTTTTGTGGAGCTGAGGTACCCGATAATCCTCGACATTTGTTTCCGTTTGTTTGCGTCAGTTGTTGTCGCCTCTGTAGACGTAGCAGCTCAGGTAGAGGCGAGGGACGATGACGCAAACGGTAATCGAGTGGCGTCCCATTTCTTAGGGGAACATTTGTACCCCGAGCCCTCTCAACTCGGTATCGAGGGGCAAGACAAAGACGTAGATAAAGGGGAAGGGGTAAGACAGAGTAATGGGAGGCAGCCTAAAAACACAGTGGAGCACTTCCTGTATTACCACATGACATCATTTTCAAGTCTGAGAGAAGAACTCAGCCTAAATCTGCAGGTTTGTGTGTTAAACGTGTGAATGAAACAAAACACAACTCCAGGTGTTTGTGACGAGGACACAACATAATCACTAGTGTAATTTGAGCGCTTTAAAGATCCCATGACATGGTACTTTGGTTCTTGTTGATGCTTTTATATGGCTCCTTAATGGTTCCCTAATACTGTAAATGAATCCTTCTTCAAAATCAACACTCAGTGCATGAGAAACAGAGATAAGATGAGAAAGAGTCATTTTTTCTCTCTCTGAACAGGCCATTATGGGCGTTGTTGCTTGAATGCAAATGAGGACAGAGATGGCCTATAGTAGAGGGTGGGGGCGTGGCCAAACTCTCCGCTCTTAGCTGTGCGCTCTGATCCATTTCCGCGTTTTTGCGCGGAGAAGAGATTAGAAGCGTTCCATTGAAAAATAAACACATTTCCACATAAAATAAAATTAAACCACTGCTGTTCAAAGGTCCAGAGGCTCAGATAAAGGACTTCCAAGCCTAGAAACACTCGGACGTGCCTCCAGGCAAATAAAAAAACGCATTTCGCATTGCCTAGCGCATTCGCAGTCCAAACTCTCTGGGCGTGATTTACAGAGACGCTGAGTACAGACAGACGGGGGTGGAACTGCATTTTTCGATCTGACGTCAATAAGGTGCCTTGTTGAGAATCGCCCGTTTGAGCTGTGTTTTTTTCTAACGCAGAAAAGGATCACAAATGCTCAGTTTAGACATTTCGCAACTTTTACCCATGAGGGGGCCTAAACAGGGTAGGGGAGCTCACAGTAACGTTCAAAAACCTCAGAAAGTGAAAATTTCATGCCATGGGACCTTTAAATAGGGGGAGGAGTGACTGATCCCAAACCTCATATTCATATTAGAGAAGGTGATACTAGGCAAGGTGAAGTGTCTTGCCAAAGGACACATCACCCAACAACTCAATGCAACAGCCCCACAGCCCCACAGCCCCACAGCCCCACAGCCCCACAGCCCCACAGCCCGGGCTCTTGTGTTTAATCGTGTGTGGAGTCAGAGCAGAGTCTTTGTGAAAGGAGATCTAATAATGCTATAGTGCTGATTACAGTGTGTGTGTGTGTGTGTGTGTGTGTGTGTGTGTGTGTGTGTGTGTGTGTGTGTGTGTGTGTGTGTGTGTGTGTGTGTGAGCTGTAAACACTCCACTAATCAGAGCAAAAGCAGAGCCATGAGAACAGCACCGGCCTCTTAATCTGTTCAGAGAAATTAAACACCACAACACTGACTGATCTTTATTACCCTGTATATTTGGTCTTTGGGCTGATTATTTCCATCCAATCAGTCACAAAACCTCTTCAATCAATTGTGGAGAAATGAGGAGAAACATCTTTTAGAAACTTTCATGTTTGTGATCAGATTTCGTGTCATGAGGCTTTACCAACTCGAACGTGCGGCATGTACAGTTCAAAGGACTGACGTTAGGGACTGCTGGCATGTGTGAAACTGCTGTTTTTCTGAAATGCTACAGACTTTATATTTTCTCATCACAAATCAAAACATCTCTATCTTGCATCATGTGGACTGGACCTGTAATTACAGAGATATTAATCATAAAATAGGTCAACAAATCTACAATCTGACCGTTAAAGAGCAAAGTACCATTGAAGCACGTGCATTCATACTGTTACTGCATTCATACTGTTACTGCATTCATACTGTTACTGCATTCATACTGTTACTGCATTCATACTGTTACTGCATTCATACTGTTACTGCATTCATACTGTTACTGCATTCATACTGTTACTGCATTCATACTGTTACTGCATTCATACTTCACCACAGGTATGACCTGTAACTTCCCCCTGGGGCATCACAAGCTCATCGTCGTGGAGAAATGTTTACCATACTGTGGAACATCTTTAACAATCAGCTGGCGGACGCTCCACCAGAAAAGTTATGTACCGGATTTTTTTGGACTATAACTCGCACCAGGGGAAATTAATTTTGTAAAATCAGAGACCAGGAACTAGGATTTCATCTTGAAAGGCATGTACAGATGCTCCTGTACATACGAACTTACGAACATTCGGAGTTACCAACAGGGTCGAAAATAAAACAAAAAAAAGTTAAATGTTTGGGCAAAAGTGCTGTACATGTACGTAAGTGAGTTTTTGTATTTAGCGCCTATTCCGACTTCCGAGTAGTGCGTATTTCCGCCGCTGATGCACAGGCAGGGCGCTGCAATCGTGTGCCCAGCATCCCCCAAGCGTCACGCCCACTCAGTTGAAGTATTCAGACGTACTTGCAGTGTTACGAACTTTGTTGTTTTATCTTGCATCCGTAATCCAATATAGTTGGTGAAAATGTGAAAAAGCGGGAAGCCATCTCATTTGAAAAGAAGGTGGCGATAATAAAGAAACTTGATGCTGGTGAGAAGATGGTGAATGTGGCACACGCGTACAACGTGAACCGTTCGACGATCGGTGCGATATATAAACAAAAGGACCGCATTATGGAGCATGTGAAAAGTGCAGCGGGTATGCAACCCACCATCATAAGCAAGAAGAAGAAGATCTTATATCCTGTCGTTTATTTCATCTTATGTGTACTTGTGCCATGTCAAATGTTCTTATGTATTTTATGCTGCTGATTTATTTATTATTATTTTTAGCTTTTTGACATCTGTATTCGTAATACAAAAGATACAGATTAGTTGAGATAGTTTCAGAGCTATTTCAGTGTAGTGAGCTCCTCCCTGCAGCTAGATATAAACAGGGTCTAACCAGCACTAGAACCAGAACTGATGAAGCCTCTCGGATGAGCGGCGAAACGTTTTCAACCAAACAAACTTCCAGTTGTCCAGTTGACAAATTGAATTTCTCCTTTTATCAACAGTCTGTTAATGTAACATCAGATAACTATAAAATAAATAACAAAGGCCTACCGTAAGAAGTTTACCGTACAAGCCGTACAAGCCTACACCGCAATTATAGCGGTAGCGGTAGTTTTCAAGTCAAGTCACGAGAGTGCGCGCAAGGCTTGAGAAAAATTTAATATATAAGTCGCAGGACCACCCGATCCATGAAAAAAGTGTGACTTATAGTCCGAAAAATATGGTAGATAGATAGGTGAAGAGTCCCTCAGTCGTCCAGGTAGAATCCATGATAAAAGAAGAAATTCAATTTGTCAACTGGACAAAGTTTGTTTGGTCAAAAACGTTTGGCCGCTCATCCAAGAGGCTTCGTCAGTTCTGGTTAGAGTGCTGGTGCTTACCAGCACTTGAAGCCTCTCAGATGAGCGGCGAAACGTTTTCGACCAAACACACTTTGTCCAGTTGACAAATTGAATTTCTTCTTTTATCATGGTAGATGGATAGATTATAATCTATTCACTTTATAGTGCTTTTCCAGACACTTTCTAATACCTTTATACCACCAGCATTCACGCACACACCACTTTCATTCTACGCAATATGGGTGAAGTGCCTTGCCTCAGGACACAACAGTTTTTGCCCCAGCTCGCTCACTGTGGCCCCGGATATTCCCAGCAGCTAAGTAATAACCAGGCCCAGCCCTTAGCTTCAGAGATCTGATGAGTTCAGGCGTTGACCAGGACGTTTGGCCTCAATAGTCAGACAGACACTACTGATCCTGAGGGAAATTCAACTTTAGCTGCAACAACATTTCCACTGTGTTTCTCAGTGGCCTTTGTGTCTCGGTCAAAGGTCTCAGTGCAGTTTAACAGGAGGACTGGTCAGGGAGGGTCAGCAGATCTGTGTCCTCTGTCCTGCACAGTGCATCAGTCTAGAGGCAGTTTGAGGACAAAAGTTAAACTTTACAGTAGTAGCAATGACTTTTGGTTCTTGTTAGGTTAGTTTAGGTTTCTTTATTAGGGCCTGTTTACACGAGAATGCTTACAGGTAAAAACGGCAAAATATTTGATCAGAATAGCCTTTTGTTTAGACGGTGACGGTGTTTTGGGGGCTTAAAAACGCAAAACACTGAAACCGCCCTCCAAAGTGGAAAACTTGAATACGCTCCGCCGGCGTTTTCGTCTACACTGCCCAAGACGCAAAACTCTGGTCAAATCTGCTGACGTCGCGTACGTGTTTACGTCACCATTTTTGGATATTTATATTTATAAAGAAAATTAAGTTAAATACATTAAATTAAAATTAGATTAAAACATTGAGTAAATTAAATTAAGTAGATAAATTATTTATAAAATTGCGTCACCGTATGCACGCAGATTTCCTCCCGAAAATGCTCGTCTAAACACGGAATAAAAAGTGAAGATGCGATGCCGCTTTTGCGTCTTCTGTTCAGACGTCGTCAGATAAACGTAGCCTTAGTCTCCACCAGGGAGAAATTTGTCTTAGCGGTAAAGGAAGGTTGCAGCACAGACAGAAAGACATACGAAATACATACAAGACTTCAGATAAAAAGATAGAAATAGTGTCATGGTTTCTAAGTAACAGCTGTAGGATTATATCATTGACACTGCGGCCGTGCTCTAAGCCTACGGGAGTAACGGCTGCCGTACTCGGACACGACACTTGAGCATTCTGCCTTAAAAATCAATGCATTTTCTGTTCCACCAAAAGTCATGTTTCACTCATTTTTAGAATGACTCCATGTCATATCTGCTGTCCGTGTACAATCAGGAAGTCAGATCATAAACTTCATAACAAATGTATATATAACACACATATGGAAATGTTTAGATTTTGTGTGTAATTTCCCATCACATTCCTCTAACCTTAAAACTGTCAAATTGTAGATTTTGGCGAGAGTGATGTACGCAGCTTTATCTCAGCCTGCACAAATTGCTTGGTGGACTCGGGGCAATTCATCAGGGTGTTTTTAAATTAAAGGCACTGCGTGAGGTATTTAAAAATCAATGAAGAGGAGGCATCAGTGTCTTTGGGGAGGAAGAGGAAATGGACACGTTTTATGAGCAATCTGTGGTAAAGTCCAACCTCAGCACTTTTCAGACACCAGCACCAATCTGACCAAAGACAATTACCCAACAGAACAGAAAATCATTACTCTACCTTTAACGTTTTTATTTTATTTGATATTTTTTGATGTGAAACTGCAAAGAAAATTCTATCTTCATGAAGAACAAACCAGACCAAGTTACACGTTTCAGATCTGTGGAGTACGGTGGCCGAGGGGTGCAAAACGCGTAGCAAAAGCGAAAACACCTGCAAATGAAAACTACAACGGAAGTGCTCCACACCTGAAGAGGGCGCTCTCAGTGTAACAGCGCAAGTTACTGACTCAGTGAGTAAACAGGGGCTAACACGGAGAAACTACAGGACAACAAAGAAAGTTATTCTTGAGGTAATGTGGATTTTATTTGACTATGTTCATATATTGTGCTAATAAATACATAAATGAAACAGCTGTACAGGGCGGTACATCACGTGACATTTATTTTATTGTTTCATACATAACCAGACTTTGCGATAGGATCAGAGATTGACACAAAACGGCACTTGTTTTAATAGTACATTAAAAAGCCATCTTGTCCCAGTCTCCCTTACCATACGACACTGCACATTATACTTGTTAATGACAGCACTTAACTTGTACGCAGTTACGAATGAGCTCCAATGTTGGTGTAGAAGTAGTGAATTATATAACATCTCACTTATACGTTTCTGATTTCAGTCTTTTGTCGTCTTTTGTCCTTATTGTGGACAACATCTGGGAGCCATTCTGATGTTCTGTGGCTCATGTGGCGCCAATGTGCAATTTTTGTCAGAATATGCAGACAACAGTAAGTGGACCCATAACCTTTTTTTTTTTTTTTGACAAAAATATAAATGCTCTATGTCACTCTTTTGAGTTCTTATTAATATTAGGGTCATGCAACATATTAAATGAAATTCTCTGCCTTTATCCCATTTTGTGTTTTGTAGGGTTCATTAATGAAGAAGATCAGTCCACCTCCTTGTTTTTTCCCGCTCTCCGTTACAGTCCGGTCCGCACACCTCATAGTAAATCCATCCAGCGAGATTACATTGTCCGGTATATTCCCATTCAGCCACGTTTCGGTGAAGCATATCAGACTGCAGTTCCGGAATTGTCTCTGATGTCGGTTCAACGTAACCAGCTCCTCCACCTTGTTGGACACAGAACGCAGGTTTAAAACCTCCTGTAATTGAATAAATGTCAGGTAGAGCTATAAAAAGTAACACCATCACTTTGGGCGACCATAGCTCCGTTCGTAGAGCGTCCACTGACCCACAGGTTGGTTGGTGTGATTCCAGCTCCCATAGATGAACGCTGCGGTTGTGTCCTTGGGCAAGACACTTAGCCCACCTCGCCCCTGGTGTCTGCGTACACTGGTGTGTGAATGTGTGTGAATGTTCCTTGTTGTAAAGCGCTTTGGGTGCTTTGAAGGTAGAAAATCGTTGTATTTGCCATTTACTTTTGCCGGGTAGTTTTTACCCAGCAAAAAGTATTTGTCATGAAAAACAGATCAAAATATGAAACACATGATAAAGTAGAGTGGTTTTCTTTTATTTCCAACTGTGGGATGTGTAACAACATGGAAAACAAAAACATAGGAAGACCCTAAAAACATGCTCCAAAATAACTGAAAAAATTGGAATTTGAGAACAAAAAATTAAAATAATAAATAATAATAATAATAATGATAATAATAATAATAATAATAATAATAATGATAATAATAATAATAGTGTAAACTTGGTGTTTGGTCCATCCCTGGGACATGTGAGACTTCCTGGTGAAGCTCAGACTCCTCGACACACAAACAGTTTCAGAGGAACAAAAATTTTTTTATTTTTTTTCAGTGGTAAAAATGACCAGTGACTAAAATATTGTTTTCACCATAAGAATTCCCTTTGAAATCAGCACTTTGTGATATTTATTCATAACCACTGCACTAAATAAGGACAGATACACATTCCAGGACCACTCTTACCTGTTCCTTACATCCTCTTATATTCATTCATTCATTCATCACATTCTTACTTTCCTCTTTCACTGTTGCCGGGTGAAAATCACCAAAAGCCTGTAGGAAAAAGTGGCTTTGGGGAAACACCTCCACCTTCAAAGACGTCAAAAACACTGGTGAAGCTCCTCAGGGACCCACGACACTCAGAAAAATGAAACATATTGAAAATCATGTAAATACTTTTGCACCCGGCGATAGTGCTCTAGGGTTAATGTCATACTGTGGAACATTACAGGCAGAGAAATGACATCCATAGAAACAAGCAAGTGACAGACCCCCAACCAAACAATGAATTAAAACATAAATCACAAATCAAATCTAACTGGATGTTTATGAAGCCAAGTCTTTTTTAAAACATAAAAGTCTGAAAATATTCAGATCCTCTTAAAATCTTTACATTTTTGTGCACGGTCTCATATTTAAAGGTGCACTGTGTAACTTTTGTAGTCGAGGGTCCACCACCTGTTTAACTCCACGTGGAATGTTTACAGTACGGCATTTCATTAAACGATCTCCATGGAGACAAGCAGGCCACATCACCAGGCCAAGTTACAGGTCAGATCTGTGGAGAAGTGGCAAATCAAAAACATTCTATCCAGATAACACAAGTTACTAAAAGCAGCTTGCAGTTGTCATAGCTCCAAACAGATGTGAGTAAAGTTGAGCTGTGGCTCTGAGCGAAACATATCCAGGTGCGTCTTATCTCCCGTTGCAGCTTTGTGTTTCCTCCAGGGGGCGTCACGTGTCCAAATGTCCCCCTCCGCCTGGGGACATGGGGAGATGGGAGTCCGGCGTGCACATGCTGTGGCCCAGAATACCAATGTTCAGGTAAAATAGAAGTAAAGTGCATATAACAGGTTTTCATGTTTATTAAGTATGGTTTGGTTTGGTGGGAGAGGACATGTGGTAAATGTTTATGTAAACATTAAACAACTTGGAGCCGTGTGTGAAAAAAGAAAATGAAAAACTGAAATATCTCAGCTGCAAGTCTGAAAAGCTTTCCACTGTCTGTAAATGTGTCACATGACTTATTTCAGTGTTTGAAATGAAGCTGGTCAATACATTCTGCACTGTAAAAATGACAACTTGAACTTGTTCAGATTACTCGGATTTTAGCGTTCATAGACAATAAAACTGCCAGTTGCATCGTCCACTGTCTCAAATGAGTAATTTCAACTCACTTTTGTAAGTTTCTGATAAAAAGTTGATCTTAATTCATATTTTGAGTTGACATGATACAAATTCAAGTGGACGGTAGTTTGGACCAGGCCAACTCATCTGCACATGCTCATTTGGAATAATCTGCCGTTGGGATCTGCTGCGACGGGGGAACCGGAGGAGTTTATCAGGGGTTTTCTTTGGGTTTGACTTTGGAAAAGAAACGTCCACCATTTTCCCCTCAGAAGCGCCGGCTGTCTTTGTCATAAAGAGACTAACGAGTCCTTTTGTCAACACTGATGTTGACGAAAACGAAATGAGACGTTATTTTATATGAAATGAGACGTTATTTTATCTCCTCTTCGTGCATTATTTGCAGTTTTAAGTTGGTAAAATAGAAACTTGAACTTAAAATGATGTTAATACTGCTGTGGGCGTGTCCTTGGGCAAGACACTTAACCCCACCTCACCCCCAGTGTCTGCGGACACTGGTTGCCCCCATGCCAGAAGATACATCAAGGCCTGTTGTGACATGAGCCATCCTCCTGTGGACCCACCACCCGCGGGAGGATTCATGGGGGCTGGTGCATTGTGTTCAATCAATCAATCAAACAATATTTATAAGGCGCTTTTCATACAAAATTGTAACACAAAGCGCCTGGGCAGCAGAACACTGTTGCTCCCGCGACCCAGAAAATGGAAAAGCGGAAGAAGATGAATGAATAAATGATTAGCTGGCACAACTTTAAAAGCTTAGTTGAGTCAACTTAACTTAAAGGGACAGTGTGTAAGATTTTTACCCGTTAATTACTGAAATTGAAGATACCCATTCAAAAATACATTGTTTTCCAAGCCTTTTCACTTCATTCATGAAATCAAAGTATTCTTTTGGACTTAGATATAGTCACATAAAAGGGGGATCTTCCCCATGCAGAGGCAGCCATTTTGAATACGAGAGCCGCAGAAGGACATTTGGGCTCCGCCTTCGCTGTTTTCTTTATACAGTAGTTGTCAAAGGGCTCGTGGTTTTCACACGAGATAGTACGAGTTTGGATAAACAACGACAAGCATGTTGGCGGATCACACTTACTCCGCACATACATCGCAGGAGCAAGCACCTTCATCTAAGAGGAAAAGAAGAAGGACATAGTACCTACCGCGGCTGGAGCTTTGTCGCAGCGCGGGCCCGCACCCCGGGTTCAGACCGACCTCCGCCCTCCGCAGTCCCACCTGCGCCCAGCGCCGGGTGCGCTTCACGCGTGCGCGGCTGCCGGAACCCACCTCCGGGTACGCCCGGGTGACCCTTGAGGTCTGCCGTAGCTAGGACAGGAATTGCAATACCCACAATCCACCAATGCACCACCATCCTACACACTGGACCTTTAACAGCAATACTTAAAAACTTTAAAATTTAAGTTGATTCTCACAACTCAAAAACTCTGTGCAGTCGGTTGCCTTGAAATTTTGAGTTGAACTATTTATTTTTTAGAGTGTACCAGAGCAGTGGAGGACGTGTTTACCTGTTGTTATGGTGTTGTCATGGCGATGGCAGCAGAGCAGTGATACTGTAAAAGCATTAAACAACGAGCAGTGTGTTAAAACTGCAGAACGCAAAGCTCCAAATTGTATAATGCTTTTACCACAGCTACAAATGAAAATGTTTCACTTGTAAATGTGAAAAGCCTCTTCCCTGTCTATAAATGTGCAGAATATCAGTTATTTCAGTGGTTTAAATGAAGCTAGTTGGGTCATTCCAGAATTGGAGGACATTTTCATCAATAATAGGTAATAAATAATAATAGGTAATCAAATGCTTGTTTAGCTCTGTTTACGGATCAATGGTACAATTTTATAACATTATTTATTTGGTTTATTTCTGTATTTCCTCTAATCGCAGTAACAGGGTTGCAGGTAACAGGGTTGCAGATCCGCACTAATGTTCACTTTATCTCAGGAGGAGAAGCTGTTTAGCTGTTACTGCTAATCAAGAGGAAAAACTTATTTATGCAAATAAGTAAAGGGAAAATAATAATAATAATTGTCTTATTCTGCTCATTTGCATAACAGGGTTGCATGAGGCAGAGTGAGACATTCAATCAAGACTAACGATGTTATAAAAATATGAAAAATAGAAGACAAACCTTTGCTCTGCCCATTCTTGATGATGTCAAGTCTCTGGGATCATGATTGATTGATTGATTGATTGATTGATTGATTGATCATGTGGTTCTGTTTTCTTCTTCTTCTACCAGACTAAAAATGTTCTGGTAACAGGGTTGGTGCAGGTTGTGGGACACATGTTCCATGAATAATAATAATTATTTGAAATATTATGTCTATTAAAACAAATGTTCCACAGTTACAAGAGATGGAAATGAAACAAATAATAATAAAAACAAATGAAATTTAATTTTAACTGTTTTATTTGAGATTCAGTTTGGTCATTAAAGGGGTGGGACAAGAGGAAAATGGCATTTTGGGGGAACTCCAGACTTATTTGGTATTTTAAAAACTATTTTCAAGCATTCTTTTCTCTTTAGATTTGGTCTCAGGACAAGTAAATTCACTCAGAAACTGTGTGTTTTAGTGTTTTGTATGTGGATTATTTAAAGGGATATGCCACCCCCAGGTCAAATTTGGGCATCTCCCCACAGTCCAGAGACTAAAATAAGTGGTGGAAAGCGTTTTCCTGCTCACCCAGCCATTGTCCGAGTCTGTCGCCACTGACCGCCGCGGTATCTGCAGCTCCTCCGCCTTAGACTGGAGTCTAACGTCGCCAGAGAAAGATTTCGGCCAAAAGGAAATAATTTGCTCGATGCGTTTCCCAATTACTTTCTGTGTAGTGCGCATTCATATCGAGTGCAAATAAATGTGCAAATCAACACGGAGAGCTTGACTTGGTCATTTTGGGTGGGAACTATTTTCCAGTGCGGAAGAATACAGTCGTATCACGCACCACGTTGTGCAACAGGGGAACTCCCTTCCCGGTGCGTAACGGGGATTCCCCTGGCAGCGTGGTGTGTGCTTCGACTGTATTCTTACGCACTGGAAAATAGTTCCCACCCAAAATGACCAAGTCAAGCTCTCCGTGTTGATTTAAGATAAGATAAGATAAGATAAGATAAGACTTTATTGATCTCACACAGGAGAAATTTACTTGTCACAGTAGCTCCAGGTAGGGACAGTTTGAACAAGAAGACAAGTGCATGCAGGCAAAAAAAAGGCATAAAGATAGGTGATAATAATAATTAAAAAAAAAAAAAGTAATAAATCAAATAATAATAATAGTAGTGATAATAATAAAAAACAGTGACCGGGAGAGTATTGAAAAAAATTGGAAAAACTATATTGCACGATAGGAGTATTGAAAAAAAAACAACAATATTGCACATTGGGAAAACGATATTGCACGGTAGGACTATACAGTAGAATTATACAGTCTGATGGTGGTGGGGATGAAGGATCTGCAGTAGCGCTCCTTCTTGCACTGGGGGTGCCTCAGTCGGCTGCTGAAGGAGCTGCTCAGCTCCTCTACAGTCCGGTGCAGAGGGTGAGAGGTGTCGTCCATGATGGACGTGAATTTGGCCAGTACCCTCCTCTCAGCCGCCACCTCTACAGAGTCCAGAGGACAGCCCAGGACAGAGCTGGCCCTCTTGACCAGCTTGTTGAGTCTTTTTCTGTCCCGTTCTGTGCTGCTCGGGGCCCAGCAGACGACAGCGTAGAGGAGAGCAGAGGCCACCACAGAGTCATTTGCACATTTATTTGCACTCGATATGAATGCGCACTACACACAAAGTAATTGGGAAACGCATCGAGCAAATTAATTCCTTTTGGCCGAAATCTTTCTCTGGCGACGTTAGACTCCAGTCTAAGGCGGAGGAGCACCAGATACCGCGGCGGTCAGTGGCGACAGACTCGGACAATGGCTGGGTGAGCAGGAAAACGCTTTCCACCACTTATTTTAGTCTCTGGACTGTGGGGAGATGCCCAAATTTGACCTGGGGGTGGCATATCCCTTTAATACAGTGGTACCTCACCTTACGAAATTAATTCGTTCCAGAAGTGGTTTCGTAATGTGAATTTTTTGTAAGTTGAGTAGATATTTCAATGGAAAAAGCCTGATTCGTTCCAAGGCCCGATCCAAGTTTTTTTTTTTATAGTGTAACTTTTTTTATAGTGTAACATTGTGTTCTGCGTAGAGACTGTAGACCCAGGACTAAACGTGGACTATACCAGGTCTAGACCAAGGTCTAAACCTGGACTAGACCTGGACTAAACCAGGACTAGACCAGGTGGATTAAAGCGCCGCGTGCGGGTCTATTTCCTGGTTTTGTTTCGAGTCACGGCTGAGGCGAGCAGCGAGGGGGACCGCACGCAGTCTGAGCGCATGAACGAGACCCGTGCTCAAACTGTGCCTCCTCTAGACCTCCTCTAGACCTCCTCTTGACCTGGTCTAGACCACCGCGGCTCTTACCTGCGTTCGTTCATGCGCTCAGACTGCGTGCGGTCCCCCTCGCTGCTCGCCTCAGCCGTGACTCGAAACGAAACCAGGAAATAGACCCGCGTGCGGCGCTTTAATCCACCTGGTCTAGTCCTGGTTTAGTCCTGGTTTAGTCCTGGTTTAGTCCAGGTTTAGTCCAGGTTTAGTCCAGGTTTAGTCCTGGTTTAGTCCAGGTCTAGACCTGCTGTCAGCCCCGCGCCGGGTCATGCTGCGCTATCACACGTGTCCGCGCGCACACACACCGCCCTCCCCCTTCCCCCCACACTTCACTATTAATAATTTTGTTGAAAATCTATGAAAGTTTGAGTGTTTAAACGAGAGACAAATGTGAGAAAAGTTTAAATCCAGTCTGAGAAAAGCGTATAATGTGTGTGGCTGAGCGCGCATTATTTGAATTTTTGAGATTTCCCGTTTCGTAACTTGAATTTTCTTTCGTATCTAGAGACCAAAATTTAACGTGAAGGTGTTTCGTAACTTGGAATTTTCGTTTGTTGGGTCTTTCGTAAGGTGAGGTACCACTGTATTTGATGGGTGGGACGTAAAATGTCCTCCAATTCTGGAATGATCCAGTTACTTAATTCTATCCACAGCAGTTGTTTACACGTTGCTATGGTGATGTCATGGTGACGGCAGCCGTGCACAAGAGGGTCCGGCTGCAGACCTCCAGCGTGGGACCTCTTCCTGTGCAGCTCCAGTGTCAGGCGTACCTCCAGCCTGAAGTGTGCACAACAAACTTCAAAATAACTTCAGAAAACTTTGTGCATTTACATTTCATTAATCAACTTTGTAACATGAAAGATATTAGTTTCTTAAATATGTAACACTTTTGATGCTGTCAGTCCTTCATTTGTGACATTTACCATGATTACACCAGCGACATATTTGTCCTATTGGGGTAAACTCCAAGTGCTCAGAAGTATTTAAAATAAACCTTTAAGCTGCTCCATTTATAAACTTTTGATAGATATGAAATCAACATGAGGAGGGAAATTCAGGGAACACATTTAACCCTGCTACACTAACTTTGCAAAAAGTGTCGTCTCAGTAACACCACTGCACAAACGTAATACCACTACAGAAATATAAACATCAGAACTGATTTATCAACGGCTCGATAATGCACACGACCAGGACTATGATCAGCAAAACAGCGGAGAAGCGAAAATAAACCATTTTTCGCCGCTCTTCCCCGCTGGGTTGGGCCGACTCTGGTGCTGCGAAAAAGTGTATTATTTCCAGGCGTCACACTGGAGGTACGCCTGACACTGGAGGTACGCCTGACACTGGAGGTACGCCTGACACTGGAGGTACGCCTGACACTGGAGGTACGCCTGACACTGGAGGTACGCCTGACACTGGAGGTACGCCGGACACTGGAGGTACGCCTGACACTGGAGGTACGCCTGACACTGGAGGTACGCCTGACACTGGAGGTACGCCTGACACTGGAGGTACGCCTGACACTGGAGGTACGCCTGACACTGGAGCCTGCACAGGACTGGATACAGAACTACTCTATGTACTTTACGCAGTATTAAAGCACTGCAGTTTGCGGTTGGACCATGGTTTAACAGTTTTACATAATGACAAGTGAAGTGGCAAGAAAAAACATTGAAAAGAAAAGTACACAAATACAGGAAGTAGCACTGAGTTCTAAAACAAAGTACCTCTATGACATAAATACTGAAAATCCTACCCAAAATGCAAATTACAGTAAACCAGTGACGTGCAGGGAGGGTCATGGCTGCTGAGGCACCTTTTCACCACCGCTTTAACCCGGCGCCTTTTCACCACCGCTTTAACCCGGCGCCTTTTCACCACCGCTTTAACCCGGCGCCTTTTCACCACCGCTTTAACCCGGCGCCTTTTCACCACCGCTTTAACCCGGTGCTTTAACCCGGCGCCTTTTCACCGCCGCTTTAACCCGGCGCCTTTTCACCGCCGCTTTAACCCGGCGCCTTTTCACCGCCGCTTTAACCCGGCGCCTTTTCACCGCCGCTTTAACCCGGCGCCTTTTCACCGCCGCTTTAACCCGGCGCCTCTTCACCGCCGCTTTAACCCGGCGCCTTTTCACCGCCGCTTTAACCCGGTGTCTTTTCACCGCCGCTTTAACACGGTGCTTTAACCCGGCGCCTCTTCACCGCCGCTTTAACACGGTGCTTTAACCCGGCGCCTCTTCACTGCCGCTTTAACCCGGCGCCTTTTCACCACCGCTTTAACCCGGCGCCTTTTCACCACCGCTTTAACACGGTGCTTTAACCCGGCGCCTTTTCACCGCCGCTTTAACCCGGCGCCTTTTCACCGCCGCTTTAACCCGGCGCCTTTTCACCGCCGCTTTAACCCGACGCCTTTTCACCGCCGCTTTAACCCGGCGCCTTTTCACCGCCGCTTTAACCCGGCGCCTCTTCACCGCCGCTTTAACCCGGCGCCTTTTCACCGCCGCTTTAACCCGGTGTCTTTTCACCGCCGCTTTAACCCGGCGCCTTTTCACCGCCGCTTTAACCCGGCGTCTTTTCACCGCCGCTTTAACCCGGCGCCTTTTCACCGCCGCTTTAACCCGGCGCCTTTTCACCGCCGCTTTAACCCGGCGCCTTTTCACCGCCGCTTTAACCCGGCGTCTTTTCACCGCCGCTTTAACCCGGCGCCTCTTCACCGCCGCTTTAACCCGGTGTCTTTTCACCGCCGCTTTAACCCGGCGCCTCTTCACCGCCGCTTTAACCCGGCGCCTCTTCACCGCCGCTTTAACCCGGCGCCTTTTCCCCGCCGCTTTAACCCGGCGCCTTTTCACCGCCGCTTTAACCCGGCGCCTTTTCACCGCCGCTTTAACCCGGCGCCTTTTCATCGCCGCTTTAACCCGGCGCCTCTTCACCGCCGCTTTAACCCGGCGCCTTTTCCCCGCCGCTTTAACCCAACACCTTTTCACCGCCGCTTTAACCCGGCGCCTTTTCACCGCCGCTTTAACCTGACGCCTTTTCACCGCCGCTTTAACCCGGCGCCTTTTCACCGCCGCTTTAACCTGACGCCTTTTCACCGCCGCTTTAACCCGACGCCTTTTCACCGCCGCTTTAACCCGGCTTTAGCGCAGAATCTGTCAGTCCATGTGAGGCACCAACATCTCTCCTCATTCACTGCACGCACATGGACGAGTGTAATCCGATTGCAAACGGATCGGGATCGTATCAGATTCATGTGCACAGGCTAAGGATCGTATAGGGATTGGTTTCCTGAATCCGATTGGAATCAATCAATCAATCTTTATTTATATAGCCCTTTACAAAACCAATGGTGACCAAAGTACTTTCCAATTAAAAACAGAAAATGCAACAATACAAAAGACAGAACATTATATAGAATAAAACTATGTAAAACAATAAATAGTAAAACCCCTGTCTTAGGCCGATAGTAATCCGCTCGGTGCCGCCTTGTGTACGATATCGGATCGGATTGGCGTACTGCGCATGTGTGGGAATTTTCGCCAGGGATTTCACCCGGAAGTGGAAGGAGGCACCGACGCCGTCATAAGTAACGATTGTTGCCGGGAAAGTCAGACAAAAACATGGCTGCGAAGAAAGAATGCACAACACGTACACCAATGCTGCTCCGGCAAACTCCTCCAGCGACATCTTTGTATACGCCACATAGTTTGTTGTGTTTTTATTGAGTCGCCATCACCCGGAAGTAGTTGGACTACAGCGCCACATAGCGTAGCGGAGCCGGCCAGGTCGCTGACCATTATCCGATTACAAGACTTTCATGTGCACTTGGATTGTAGGACAGACCACCCGCCAAGTAACGGGATCGGATTTGGAGAAATCCGATCCGATCCTACCATGTGCACACAGTGAGTATTTGAATGGTAATGGTCGGTTTTTGTGGTTTTTAGGTAATTAAGGAATCCATATAAATAGACGTATAAATGTCACATCAGGAAGTCCAATGATAAACTTCTGATCTTCTGATCACTTCTGATAAAGTCTGGTCTGGTCTATCTGAAGTTATACTGTATGTATTTTTTCTATAGCGCTACAGTTCTGCCATCTCCCTAAATGATGTAAGAAAACCGCTGATTAGACAAACATTTTGCAGTAACATCATAATGTGAGCTGTGCATCCCTCCATATAACTGCTCCCCCATAGGTTTACTGTAAGTGTGGGGGTTTCAACTCAGCGGGGGGAGATGTTTCTGCTGACCCAGCTTCTTCTCCTCAGCTTAACATTTAAATCAGGAGGGAATATCTGAGCAGGCTTCATCTACTAACATCTTCACCAACAACAGGGGATTGTGGGTAACGTAGGACACGGATATGACCTCAAGACAACCTTTCATGAGTAAATGCTAGAGCTGTAGTCCTTCATTTAGTCGAACAAAATGTGTATTAGTCAAAGAAAGTCAAAAAAGGAGAAGGTTTGGAATAGGGGTGTCAATATTATTTGGTTACTCGAGAATTATTCGGTCACAATATAATCATAACAGCTAAAACATCATAATTGTGAGTTTTAGAAGCAAAATTAAGCCTTTTTCAATTCATTTTATTGTCCAAAAAAGTACAGAAGAAGGTGCATCTGTCAGTTTATGTCACTGTAAGCTGACGTGGTTTGGTTTTCATCAATAATCATGAAGAATTGAAAGATCAATTTCAAATTTCTTCTCACAATTATTATAACACTGAAATTTGACATTTTCTAGTATTGAGTGGACAGTTGAACATTTTGCAGTGAATCATTTGTTTAATCTGTCTTCCTTTTATAAATAGATTGTTATAGTACTTTTTTATACTTTTTCAGGGAATGTCCTTAGTTGAAGAGTTGACTACAGTCCTGCTAAACGCTGAGATGTTTTTTCTTGGGCTGTCAGTTTAACGCGTTAATTAGATTAATTAATTACACTGCAAATTAATGTGCTATATAAATTAACGCAATTAATTATGAGCGGCAAATCAATGTGCACGCATTTTAAATTTGACCTTTGAACAGCAAGTTTATTTATAAAAAGAACGAAAACAAGATCAACAAGAACGAGGTGATTTGGAGCTTTTGTCAAAAAGAATTTTCCGATCACCGAAGCTGCTCCAGCCTGACGGATCAATTGAACGATAAACACGTCCGGACAAGTTCTACTGTTGCCGGTGATAGAGCGAGCGTGAGCGCACTTCACCAAACCACCAAACCACCAAACCAACAAACCACCAAACCACCAAACCATCAAACCAACAAACCACCAAACCACCAAACCAACAAACCAACAAACCACCAAACCACCAAACCAACAAACTACCAAACCACCAAACCACCAAACCATCAAACCAACAAACCACCAAACCAACAAACCAACAAACCAACAAACCATCAAACCAACAAACCATCAAACCAACAAACCACCAAACCACCAAACCAACAAACCAACAAACCAACAAACCACCAAACCACCAAACCATCAAACCAACAAACCACCAAACCAACAAACCAACAAACCATCAAATCAACAAAACACCAAACCAACAAACCACCAAACCACCAAACCACCAAACCATCAAACCACCAAACCAACAAACCACCAAACCATCAAACCAACAAACCACCAAACCAACAAACCAACAAACCATCAAATCAACAAAACACCAAACCAACAAACCACCAAACCACCAAACCACCAAACCAACAAACCACCAAACCATCAAACTACCAAACCACCAAACTACCAAACCATCAAACCATCAAACTACCAAACCACCAAACCACCAAACCAACAAACCACCAAACCAACAAACCACCAAACCATCAAACCAACAAACCACCAAACCAACAAACCAACAAACCATCAAATCAACAAAACACCAAACCAACAAACCACCAAACCACCAAACCAACAAACCACCAAACCATCAAACCATCAAACCAACAAAACACCAAACCAACAAACCAACAAAACACCAAACCACCAAACCAACAAACCACCAAACCACCAAACCAACAAAACACCAAACCAACAAACCAGCAAAACACCAAACCAACAAAACACCAAACCAACAAACCAACAAAACACCAAACCACCAAACCAACAAAACACCAAACCAACAAACCAACAAAACACCAAACCAACAAACTGACAAAACACCAAAAAAACAACAACAACAACAAACCAACAAACCAACAAACCAACAAACCAACAAAACACCAAACCAACAAACCAACAAAACACCAAACCAACAAACCAACAAAACACCAAACCAACAAACCATCAAACCATCAAACCAACAAACCAACAAACCAACAAACCAACAAACCACCAAACCAACAAACCAACAAACCACCAAACCACCAAACCAACAAACCAACAAAACACCAAACCAACAAACCAACAAACCAACAAAACACCAAACCACCAAACCAACAAAACACCAAACCAACAAACCAACAAACCAACAAAACACCAAACCAACAAACCAACAAACCACCAAACCAACAAACCAACAAAACACCAAAAAACAAACAAACCACCAAACCAACAAACCACCGAACCAACAAACCACCGAACCAACAAACCACCGAACCAACAAACCACCAAACCAACAAACCAACAAACCACCAAACCAACAAACCAACAAAACACCAAACCAACAAACAACCAAAACAACAAAAACAAACAAACCACCAAACCAACAAACCACCAAACCAACAAACCACCGAACCAACAAACCACCAAACCAACAAACCAACAAAACACCAAACCAACAAACCAACAAACCACCAAACCAACAAACCAACAAACCAGCAAACCAACAAACCACCAAACCAACAAACCACCAAACCAACAAAAAAACAACAAACCACCAAACCAACAAAACACACAAAAACAATAAACCAACAAACCAACAAACCACCAAACCAACAAACCACCAAACCAACAAATCAACAAACCAACAAACCACCAAACCAACAACCCACCAAACCACCACCCCACCAAACCACCAACCCAACACACCAACAAACCAACAAAACACCAAACCAACAAACCAACAAAACACCAAACCACCAAACCAACAAACCAACAAACCACCAAACCACCAAACCAACAAAGCACCAAACCAACAAACCAACAAAACACCAAACCAACAAACCCCCAAACCAACAAACCAACAAAACACCAACCCAACAAACCCACAAACCAACAAAACACCAAAAAAACAACAACAAACCAACAAAACACCAAACCAACAAAACACCAAACCACCAAACCAACAAACCAACAAACCAACAAACCACCAAACCACCAAACCACCAAACCAACAAACCAACAAACCAACAAAACACCAAACCAACAAACCAACAAAACAACGAAACACCAAACCAACAAACCACTAAACCAACGAAACACCAAACCAACGAATCACCAAACCAACAAACCAACAAACCACCAAAAAACAAACAAACCACCGAACCACCGAACCAACAAACCAACAAACCACCGAACCACGCTGCAGAATTTGGAAAACGAATGAGCAAAGCGACCACAGAAAAACTGAAACTCAATCGCAAAGTGGGCTGCCTCTCTCTCTCTCTCTCTCTCTCTCTCTCTCTCACGAGATTAAAAAAGTGTTTAATTAGATTAATTAATTACAAATCCTGTAATTAATTAGATTATTTTTTTAAATCACCTGACATCACTAGTTCTTTCTTTTCTTTATTGACATTTCTAACAGATTGTTCACCAGTAAATGACAGTACAGTGGTACCTCACCTTACCAAAATAATTCATTCCAGAAGTGGTTTTGTAACGTGAAAAATTCTTAAGTTGAGTAGCTATTTCAATGGAAAAAGCCTGATTCGTTCCAAGGCCCCGATCCAAGTTTTTTTTTTTTTTTATAGTGTAACTTTTTTTATAGTGTAACATTGTGTCCTGTGTCCTTTTCTCACATTTGTCTCTCGTTTAAACACTCAAACTTTCATAGATTTTCAACAAAATTATTAATAGTGAAGTGTGGGGGGGGAGGGGGAGGGGGGAGAAAACTGCGCTACACGTGTGATAGCGCAGCATGACCCGGCGCGGGGCTGACAGCAGGTCTAAACCTGGACTAAACCAGGACTAGACCAGGACTAAACCAGGACTAAACCAGGACTAAACCAGGACTAGACCAGGTGGATTAAAGCGCCGCGCGTGGGTCTATTTCCTGGTTTCGTTTCGAGTCACAGCTGAGGCGAGCCGCTGCTCTAGACCTGCCCGCGTAAGGTGCTCACAGAGCGGCATGGACAGAACCGTGAGGTCGGCCTCTTCAAGATCTCCAGGCCGGTGACCGGGACAATCCCCGAACCCATGCCCGCTTAGGGAGCTCTTAAGGCGGGCTGGCAGTGTCCCCCTGGGTCCCTGGATGTCTGGGATGTCTGGATGTCTGGGGCTCCGTGCCTGGAGGGGCCCTGGAGAGCAGGTCTAGACCGCGGCTCTTGCAGTCTCAGCTGTGACTCGAAATGATACCAGGAAATAGACCCACGCGCGGCGCTTTAATCCACCTGGACTAGACCTGGTCTAGACCTGGTCTAGTCCAGGTAAACAATATAAAATATAATATTAAAAATACAAGGGTGCAGGTAGGATTAAATAAGGCGTAAGTACAGTATTTCACTGATTGCACATAATATAGTGTAGTACAAGTACTGCATTATAAGTACTGCATTATAAGTACTGCAGTATAAGTACTGTAGTATAAGTACTGCAGTATAAGTACTGTAGTATAAGTACTGTAGTATAAGTACTGTAGTATAAGTACTGTAGTATAAGTACTGCAGTATAAGTACTGTAGTATAAGTACTGTAGTATAAGTACTGTAGTATAAGTACTGCAGTATAAGTACTGTAGTATAAGTACTGTAGTATAAGTACTGCAGTATAAGTACTGTAGTATAAGTACTGTAGTATAAGTACTGCAGTATAAGTACTGTAGTATAAGTACTGTAGTATAAGTACTGTAGTATAAGTACTGTAGTATAAGTACTGCAGTATAAGTACTGTAGTATAAGTACTGCAGTATAAGTACTGTAGTATAAGTACTGTAGTATAAGTACTGCAGTATAAGTACTGTAGTATAAGTACAGTAGTATAAGTACTGCAGTATAAGTACTGCAGTATAAGTACTGTAGTATAAGTACTGTAGTATAAGTACTGCAGTATAAGTACTGTAGTATAAGTACTGTAGTATAAGTACTGTAGTATAAGTACTGTAGTATAAGTACTGCAGTATAAGTACAGTAGTATAAGTACTGTAGTATAAGTACTGTAGTATAAGTACTGTAGTATAAGTACTGCAGTATAAGTACTGTAGTATAAGTACTGTAGTATAAGTACTGCAGTATAAGTACTGTAGTATAAGTACTGTAGTATAAGTACTGTAGTATAAGTACAGTAGTATAAGTACTGCAGTATAAGTACTGTAGTATAAGTACTGTAGTATAAGTACTGTAGTATAAGTACTGCAGTATAAGTACTGTAGTATAAGTACTGCAGTATAAGTACTGTAGTATAAGTACTGTAGTATAAGTACTGTAGTACAAGTACTGTAGTATAAGTACTGCAGTATAAGTACTGTAGTATAAGTACTGCAGTATAAGTACTGTAGTATAAGTACTGTAGTATAAGTACTGCAGTATAAGTACTGTAGTATAAGTACTGCAGTATAAGTACTGTAGTATAAGTACTGCAGTATAAGTACTGTAGTATAAGTACTGCAGTAAAAGTACTGTAGTATAAGTACTGTAGTATAAGTACTGCAGTATAAGTACTGTAGTATAAGTACTGCAGTATAAGTACTGTAGTATAAGTACTGCAGTAAAAGTACTGTAGTAAAAGTACTGTAGTATAAGTACTGCACGCGGGTTATGAAGCAGGTTCGCAGTCAGAGAAGCTACAGATGGACATTATTCAAGTACCAGCAGCACACGAGACTAGAGGACACTTTTGTCCACTTGATACTTTGCAGCTGATGTCATTCTCTGGGGTTTGATGCTAGCTGGAGGCACTGCTTAATCTGAAGACACAGAGGCTCGTACTGTTAACCATGAGGCCCTAATCACACTGCACATGTCGGCGTTCACATGTGAAAACACACGGCACTGGCTGTTTCTCAGCGGGAAAGTGGAAATAGGCTTGTCTTTACCGTATGTAAAGGGTGACATACAGATCTGGAAAAAAATAAGAGACCACTGCATTTATTTGTAAAATCAGCATCTCTACTTGTATCACAGCCATTCCATTCCAGCGTCTGTTGAATTCCACACAAACACAAAGCTGAGCTACTTCAGTTCTTGCACCAGGAGTGGAATAAAGTCACCCAAGAACAATGTGACAGACTTGGACTAAACCAGGTCTGAACCAAGACAAACCAGGTTAAAAAGGGGACTAAACCAGGACTAAACTAAGATTCAACCAGACCTAAACATGGACTGAACCAGGGCTAAACCAGGTTAAAACAGGGACTAAACTAGGACTAAACCAGGTCTAAACTAGGACCCGAGAACAATGTACAGACTTGTGGAGGCCAAGACACATGAAAGCTGTGATTAAAAATAAGGGTTATTGCACCAAATATTGATTTGTGAACTCTTCTTAAGTGTAAACATTAGTATTATGTTGTTTTAAAATGAATTTGATCTTGTTTCTTTGCATTGTTTGAGCTCTGAAAACATGGATCTTTTTTGTTATTTTGACCATTTGTCATTTTCTGTAAATAAATGCTCTAAAGGATAATATTTTTATTTGGAATTTGGGGGAAATGTTGTCAGTAGTTTATAGACTGGAGTAGTACCTCTGACCTCCATGGAACCTTTTTTTTTTTTTTTCAGAAAACATGAGTTATTATGCATGTTTTTTGTTCTTGAAGTGTTGCCATGTGGTGCGACCGTCCGCCCTTAACTGCTGATTTTTAAACTTCAAATTTAAAAATCAAAAGAAATGCCAACAGTTTGTTTTCTATACACTTCATATTACTCAGAACTTAGATTAATATCCCAACCATGTTTTAGAAAATAAACCAATTTTAAGGTTATTCTTGGTCGCACCACATCACATTTTATAAGGTTGTAGCAAATTCATGTACATAAAAACATAAAAAATGCTTAATATAAATGTTGAACACAGATTTTTGCATACTTGACATTGTAAATATTTGAAAAAGTTCAAGAGAAATTTGCCTGTTGAAAATATGTGATGGATTTGTGATTTGAACCTGGGCTCCTTCAGAGAATTTCTGTGTCTTTTGCGTCAAAAATAGGTTGGATTTTGTTTCTTGTTTTTTAAATCTCCACGTGCTGGACATGCTGCTCCATGGCCCTCCCCATTCCCTTTAATACATTCTAAAAAAATATGCGTCTGATGGTTTTTACGCTTGTATTGGGCTTGTATTGGGCTCCAAGGCCTAAGGAAGGATGGAAGAGCACCAGAAAAAGATCATTTGTTTACTCAAAAATGCACTGATGACATATAAAACCATTTTCGACATGTTTTTGATGAGGAACAATGTTCATTTGGTAGAAAGTTTGAAAAAAGTTGACTTTAGCCCCTCTTTAATAGGACACAGCATGTGTCTAAAGAGCGCGATCAAACCCACTCACACTTAAACTCTTTCTTATGAGTGACCTGAGAAATCTTTCTGTTCTGTACGTTTTCC
Source organism: Paratrypauchen microcephalus (assembly GCA_036785185.1). NCBI lineage: Eukaryota > Metazoa > Chordata > Actinopteri > Gobiiformes > Gobiidae > Paratrypauchen > Paratrypauchen microcephalus. Next base: position 81,335 of record JAVJIX010000173.1, read on the forward strand.
TCGTGGGGGAAGAAACATGAGCTAATGTATAATTAAAACAGAATCACCCACCACAGACCTCCATATTTCATAGAGCTCTACCTGTTCTGACATGAGGAAAGGACTTTGAACTGGTTTCATTATGAGAGCACAAAAGATGAAAAGGAGAGAAAAAGAAAAATACAGAAAAGAAATGTGAATACAGGAGAGCAAAATGTGAATACAGGAGAGCTGGGGCCAGGGCTGCACCAATATGAGGAAAAGAACTATTTTGTATTGTTATAACGATATTGTCAAAAAAGTTAAATGTATTTTTTAAGGTTTTAAACAAAGTAGAATACGGCAATCACAGCTGAACCTTAAAGGACCCATATTCAGTTCACTTCTTTGACTTGCTGCCCTCAGGAAGGCGTCACAGGTGCATTAAAACAAGGACCAACAGACTCAAAAACAGCTTCTTCCCAAGGGCCATGGACAATATTTATTACAGTTTCTTGGCTGTATATATATATATATATATATATATATATATATATATATATATATATATATTATATTATATATTATATATCTGCGATCTGAGTGTACCGATCAGCGGAGCCCGGATCGGTCCAAATTCACTACGAAAGGTCCGATGCACCGGATTTACGGCCAAGAATCGGTTCTCGGCTCCTGAGCGGTCTCTGTCATGGCGCAGAAGCCGCCTGTGTGTGTCTGCGCTCTTTAGCGAACAGTGGGTGGTTCACTTACCTGGGATTGAAGCTTATTGGCTGGTTAACTGCCAATCATGCGAGCGGCGCGGGCTGTAGGCGGAAGCGAGCAATGTTTGTGTCTCTCAGGACAGTGTAGGACAGATCGCCTTGTTTGACAAGGAAGATTGGACAGAACACTGGTAAGATACGCTGTTTCCATTTATTGAGCTGTTGTTTAAGTTAATTTGGTGCGTTACCGCTATTTATGGACATGGTTCGTATGCGTGGTTAACTTTTGTGCCGGTGTTGTGTCGCGGTGATATCAGTCTGATGTTTCACTGTCAGTTTGATAGTTTCCATGGCAGCTATAGACCATAACAAGTGTATGATTCTAGTGTTTTTATTGTCACGGTTAGTGGATTGGGTGATTTATTTACACAACATTCATGTATTGGCAATGTATATTTGATTTGGGCTAAAATTGACTTGGCTAATTTACTTTTGTGTGAAAATACAATGTATAATCAGAATTGGTGCATTTCTGTATTAAATACTTATGATTTGTGTGTATAGAAATGTACTTCACACACACAGATGATTTTTGTCTCAAAGGAGACTAAGGAAATGTTATAAGATGGAGAGAAAGTATTAGTTATTCAGCGGATTTAACATGCTCGTGTTTTCTATAACTGCCTAGTAATATCTATCTTCTTGTCAGTGATATGTTTCACTTTTACACTTACTGAAACTCATGAGTGACTCAAGCACTAATTACTAATTCTGATTCATTCTGATTTTTGACTTTAATAGGCAACTTGCTTGTTTTATAAGGTCTTATTGTTTTGTGTTGCTTGAGGTGAATGTGTTGTATTTGAAGTATGAGCAGAGTTTTTCAGTCGGCCTGGTGTATTGTCTGTTGGCCACTAAATAAACAAAAGGATACTATTTTGAAATTTCATTTCTGTTTCTCTCTTTCTTCTCAATAACTTTAAAGCTCTTGGGAGTAAAGTTGTCAATTTGTATTGAATCGAAATTAACCGAACCGGATCGGATCGAATCGAATTGAATCGTATCGGATCGTTTACTAATTTTATGAATCGTCCCTGAATCGAATCGTAGCCTGTGAATCGAGATTCGAATCGAACCGTTTTGTGAGTGAAAGATTCACACCCCTAGGCCCTGACATAATCCACACATACTGGCTAAAGAAGCTCACTGCCCTCCATGAGCGCCTGGCAGCACAAATGAACCAGCTGCTAAGGGACTCACCCTGAATGGCTAACCCAAGGGCGTACAATCCTGATCCTGAAGGATCCCTCAAAGGGTACAGTCCCATCCAACTATCGGCCAATAACCTGTCTCTCCACAACATGGAAGCTCATGTCAGGCGTCATGGCGGCTAAGATAAGTGGGCACATGGATCAATACATGAGCGCAGCACAGAAGGGCATTGGCAAAAACTCCAGCAAAAACACCAACTCCTGGTTGACCGAACAGTCGCCCGTGATTGCAGAACCCGTCAGACCAACCTGTGCACTGCCTGGATTGATTAGAAGAAAGCCTCTGACTCAATGCCACACACATGGATCACTGAGTGCTTGGAGCTGTACAATATCAATAAGACTCTAAGGGCGTTCATTGCAAACTCGATGCGGTTGTGGAAAACCACCCTTGAAGCCAATGGCAAGCCACTTGCGCAAGTGTCCATCAAATGTGGCATATGCCAAGGAGACGCACTGTCCCCACTGGTGTTCTGCAGAGGTCTGAACCCCCTGAGCCAAATCATCGAAAGCACTGGCTACAGATACCGACTCAGAAATGGGGCCACCATCAGCCACCTCCTCTACATGGATGACATCAAGCTGTACGCTAAGAGTGAGCGAGACATCGACTCACTGATCCACACCACCAGGATCAACAGCATCAACATCACCTCATGTTTCAGCAAGATAATGCACGGCCCCATGTTGCAAGGATCTGTACACAATTCTTGGAAGCTGAAAATGTCCCAGTTCTTGCATGGCCAGCATACTCACCGGACATGTCACCCATTGAGCATGTTTGGGATGTGCTTGACCGGCGTATACGACAGCATGTACCAGCTCCCACTAATATCCAGCAACTTCGCACAGCCTTTGAAGAGGAGTGGACCAACATTCCACAGGCCACAACTGACAATCTGATAAACTCTATGTGAAGAAGATGTGTTGCACTGCATGAGGCAAATGGTGGTCACACCAGATACTGACTGGTTCTGAGTCCCCAGACCCCCAATAAAGCAAAAAAAATGCACATTTCGGGGTGGCCTTTTATTGTGGGCAGTCTGGGGTGCACCTGTGCACTGGTCATGATGTCGGATCGGCATCTTGATGTGGCGCACCTGTGAGGTGGGGTGGATTGTCTCGGCGGGGCAGAGGTGCTCGCTGTCACACATTTGGACAGATTTGTGAACAATGTTTGAGAGAAATGGTAGTGTTGTGTATCTGGAGTGAATTTTGGATCTTTGGGTCCATCTCAGGAAAAATGGGAGCAAAAAACAAAAGTGTTGCATTTATATTTTTGTTGAGTATATATATATATATATATATATATATATATATATATATATATATACTAAAAAGTTCACAAGACTCCTTTTAAGTTTAAACCAACTGGATTTTAGTACTGAAAAAGACAAATTAAAGGCTCTTTCTGCTTTCTGATTGGATCGTTCAAATGAGAACAAACTCCTTGGTATCATCATGTGCCGTGTTTTTTAATTGTCAATCAGGATTACAATTATTATCAATGAAAGCTCCTGTATATTGGGCTGTTTGAAGCTTTATTTCCTGTAAACAACCCAAATGAGAGACTCTGATTGGATAATTGGACAAACAAAAATGAGAACCAAGTCTGTGCTTGTGTCTTTTTGTCATTTTGAATAAATCAGCCTGAAGATGACAGAATTACAGGATTGTTCCTCGTTACTGGAGATGAAAAGCTTTTCCAGATCCAAAAAGGAAGTTACAGTAAACTTACGCAATGGAAATAATTTGTATTTCCCAAACAATTTCTCTTATAAAAAAGAAAAAAAGAAAAAATTTAAGATTTAAGAACAGATGGAAAAATAACACAAGAATCCTTTAAGACAAAACCCACCTGAGAGAGACGAGGAGACAGGAGGAGACGGGAGGAGACAAGAGGAGATGAGGAGACAGGAGGAGACAGGAGGAGACAAGAGGAGACGAGGAGACAGGAGGAGACAAGAGGAGACGAGGAGACAGGAGGAGACGGGAGGAGACGGGAGGAGACAGGAGGAGACAGGAGAAGACAGGAGGAGACAGGAGGAGACAGGAGGAGACAGGAGGAGACAAGAGGAGACGGGAGGAGACAGGAGGAGACAGGAGGAGACAAGAGGAGACAGGAGGAGACAGGAGACAAGAGGAGACAGGAGGAGACAAGAGGAGACAGGAGGAGACGGGAGGAGACGGGAGGAGACGGGAGGAGACAGGAGGAGACAGGAGGAGACAAGAGGAGACAGGAGGAGACGAGGAGACAAGAGGAGACAAGAGGAGACAAGAGGAGACAGGAGGAGACAAGAGGAGACGGGAGGAGACGGGAGGAGACAGGAGGAGACAGGAGGAGTGAGGAGACAAGAGGAGACAGGAGGAGACGGGAGAGGACAAAAGGAGACAGGAGGAGGCAAGAGGGAACAGGAGAGTACAGGAGAAGAAGAGAGGAGACGGGAGGAGACAGGAGACAAGAGGAGACAGGAGGAGACAGGAGGAGACAGGAGACAGGAGGAGACAGGAGGAGAGAGGAGACAAGAGGAGAGAGGAGGAGACAAGAGGAGACGGGAGGAGACGGGAGGAGACGGGAGGAGACAGGAGACAGGAGGAGACAGGAGACAAGAGGAGACAGGAGGAGACGGGAGAGGACAAGAGGAGAAAGGGGGAGACAAAAGGAGACAGGAGGGGAGAAGAGGAGACGGAAGGAGACGGGAGGAGACAGGAGACAAGAGGAGACAGGAGGAGACAGGAGGAGACAGGAGGAGACAGGAGGAGACAGGAGGAGACAAGAGGAGACAGGAGGAGACAAGAGGAGACAAGAGGAGACAGGAGGAGACAGGAGGAGACAAGAGGAGACAAGAGGAGACAGGAGGAGACAGGAGGAGACAGGAGACAAGAGGAGACAGGAGGAGACAAGAGGAGACAAGAGGAGACAGGAGGAGACAGGAGGAGACAAGAGGAGACAAGAGGAGACAGGAGGAGACGAGGAGACGAGGAGACAGGAGGAGACAGGAGGAGACAGGAGGAGACAAGAGGAGACAAGAGGAGACAGGAGGAGACAAGAGGAGACAGGAGGAGACAGGAGGAGACAAGAGGAGACAGGGAGACAGGGAGACAGGAGGAGACTGGCCGACAGGAGGAGACAGGAGGAGACAGGAGGAGACAGGGAGACAGGAGGAGACAGGAGGAGACAAGAGGAGACAGGGAGACAGGAGGAGACAGGAAGACAGGAGGAGACAAGAGGAGACAGGAGGAGACAAGAGGAGACAGGAGGAGACAGGAGGAGACAAGAGGAGACAGGAGGAGACAGGAGGAGACAAGAGGAGACAGGAGGAGACAGGAGGAGACAGGAGACAAGAGGAGACAGGAGGAGACGGGAGAGGACAAGAGGAGACAGGAGGAGACAAGAGGAGACAGGAGAGGACAAGAGGAGACGGGAGGAGACAGGAGGAGACAGGAGGAGACAGGAGAGGACAGGAGGAGACACGAGGAGACAGGAGGAGACAAGAGGAGACGAGGAGACAGGAGAGGACAAGAGGAGACAGGAGGAGACAGGAGGAGACAGGAGGAGACAAGAGGAGACGAGGAGACAGGAGGAGACAGGAGAGGACAAGAGGAGACAGGAGGAGACAGGAGGAGACGAGGAGACAGGAGGAGACAGGAGGAGACAGGAGGAGACAAGAGGAGACGAGGAGACAGGAGGAGACAGGAGGAGGCAGGAGGAGATAGGAGGAGACAAGGGGAGACGAGGAGACAGGAGGAGACAGGAGGAGACAAGAGGAGACAGGAGGAGACAGGAGGAGACAAGAGGAGACAGGAGAGGACAGGAGGAGACATGAACAGATAGCAGAATTGGAGACTGAATCACTGATACTCTGACAGCAGCACAAATGACAGGAAGAAAAGATTTTTATCGTTATTCAGAAAATAAATAAATGCAACATACAAAACTACAGAGACGGAACTGACACGTGACTGGTCAAACTTAATGGTCTCATGGCATGAAATTTTCACTTTCTGAGGTTTTTGAACGTTAATGTGAGCTCCCCTACCCTGTTTACCCCCCCATGGCTAAAAGTTGCGAAATGTCTAAACTGAGCATTTGCGATCCTTTTCTGCGTTAGAAAAAAACACAGCTCAAACGGGCGATTCTGAACAAGGCACCTTATTGACGTCAGATCGAAAAATGCAGTTCCACCCCCGTCTGTCTGTACTCAGCGTCTCTGTAAATCACGCCCAGAGAGTTTGGACTGCGAATGCGCTAGGCAATGCGAAATGCGTTTTTTTATTTGCCTGGAGGCACGTCCGAGTGTTTCTAGGCTCGGAAGTCCTTTATCTGAGCCTCTGGACCTTTGAACAGCAGTGGTTTAATTTTATTTTATGTGGAAATGTGTTTATTTTTCAATGGAACGCTTCTAATCTCATCTCTCATCTCCTCCTCCGCGCAAAAACGCGGAAGCGGGAGCTAGCCAGAGTGCACAGCTGAAGAGGAGAGAGTGGATAGTTTGGCCACGCCCCCACCCCCTACTATAGGCCATTTCTGTCCTCCTCATTTGCATTCAAGCAACAACGCCCATAATGGAGTGTTCCAGAGAGATATTTATGACTCTCTCATCTTATCTCTGTTTCTCATGCACTGAGTGTTGATTTTGAAGAAGGATTCATTTACAGTATTAGGGAACCATTAAGGAGCCATATAAAAGCATCAACAAGTACCTAGTCTGGTTAACACCTGACCATGTCACAAGTGAGATATGGGTCTGGAAACTCGCTTCGAAAAATCCCGTAGCGGAGGTGTGGTTAGCGATTGCCAACGGCCGTTTATTGGGCGTTATGAATGTCTATCATTGAGCGTATACGTAAGTCCATAGCCAATCATGTCAGTTGTCAGTTCAAACTACAAGCTTCCGTTTGTCATGTAGTACGCGTCACCGTCTTGCCACACCTCCCCCGCTCTCTGATTGGGGCCCTAAATCTGGGACTCTCGCTTGGACGAGTTTCCAGGCCGCCTTCCAGTTCGAAACGAACGGAAGCGGCCTGGGAATTCCCAGGCTAACAAGTACCATGTCATGGGACCTTTAAAGGAAAAACTTCTACTTCACCCGACTGTTCTGTTCTACTGTATCCAAACAATTTCCCTTGTGGATCAATAAAGTTGATCTAAGTCTAAGTCGTAAGGCTGTGTCCCATTTCTCTGTCTTACCCCTTTGTCTCACCCCTACCCCTTGGTTTTGCCAAGGTAAACGTGGTAAACATTTGGTAAACGTGGCCACTACAGCATTAGACTTTGCTATTTCCATTAAAAAAACATGTGATGCCTCCAAGAGTTTCAGGCCGAGTCTACGGAGAGGCGACCCCGCTCACGCCTGTATGTGAGGGGACTTTTGATTGAGCGGATGCAAGATGGAAATGTTAAATGGCAGACAAAGCAAAAAGGTCATCACAGAGACAAGCAGGTGGTGGACCCTGCCCCCGGAAACTCACACAGTGCGCCTTTAAGACACTGGAAACTGAATACAAGGAACGGCGTTAAGTAAAAGGATACAAAGAAAGGGTAACTGTATTCCGCTTCCAGGTGAATTGGCCCAAATTACCTTGAGCAGAACGTTTGACTGCAAGTTTTTTGAAAATCTACCTTGATAAGACAATATTTAATATTTATTGTGTGGTTTTTGAATGAATAAAGGACTTATAGCTCATTTTAAAGTGTTAAACATGGATATATTTCATTTATTGACTGTACTGAGCACCAGTCTGTGGCGCTTGATCGGCCCTCTGCTTTATCTGTGTTTAGACATGTGGCCCCAGGGGGGTCCAAAAGTTTGGACCCCCCTGATCACAGGTACACTCAGTGAAAATGGGGATTATTTAAAGGAGAATTAACGTTTTTTACAATCTGAGCCTTATTTCGGTCATAAAACAAGTTGTTTTACTCACCCATATCACTTTGGTGTCATATGGAGCACTTCCAGAGATGTTTTAGATTAGTGATAGTCGTAGCGCTAATATCTGCCCCGAGCGGTCTGCAAATAACACAAACTTTAGCACTTTTCAAATCATAGAAGCTCGATGTCTTAGTCTACACTTTAGTTTGAGTCAAAAGTGCCTCTAATCCGAGATTTATCCATAGTTTGGAGTAGATGAGGAGGACAGTCGCATGTGCGGAGTCACAGTTTATTTCACTCTCAGCTCTCGGGACCCAAACATGAAACGCAAAGCTGTAAACTATGGATAAATCTCGGATTACAGGACACTTTTCAAGATTCAAGATTCAAGATTCAAGATTCAAGATTCAAGATTGTTTATTTGTCATATGCAGAATCACAAGGTCAACAATGCAATGAAATGCTGAGGATCAGAAGAACCGTTTGACTCGCTGAGATAGTCAGAAGTACTATTTTCACTCAAACGAAAGTGTAGACTAAGACATCGAGCTTCTATGATTTGAAAAGTGCTAAAGTTTGTGTTATTTGGAGACCCCTCGGGGCATATATTATAGCTACGGATATCTAATCTAAAACATCTCTGGAAGTGCTCCATATGACACCAAAGTGCTATGGGTGCTTAAACCACTTGTTTTATGACCGAAATAAGGCTCAGATTGTAAAAAACGTTAATTCTCCTTTAACAGGATTACAATTTGAAAGCATTTTATTTTATTTTATTTCTTCATTTAAAGCTGGAGATGGAGGGAAAACAGAACAAACTGTCGTACAGACATGCACACTCACTATGGCAGGACTATGGAACAAACTTGCACCTGGCACGGCTTCTACCGAGAAGAACACATTTAGCGGGTGGAAATTTCGACATTATTATTTTTAAAGACGGCAAGGGAATTTTTTTTCTTAATAAATTATACTATATGGTCAAGACTTGTGCACTTTCCCTGTAGGACTATAAGCTACGGCCCAAATGAGCTTTCCTCAGTTTCTTTTATAATGCTCAAAATGTTATTGTTTTCTTGTTGTTATCGGATATTTGGTGTTAAAGTCATCCAAAAGTCATTGAAAGTAATCAGCTTACATGACTTTAATATTATGGTTCTTGGATTATGTTACGTTAGGTGTTCCGGGCACGTCCCACCGGGAGGAGGCCCCGGGGGAAACCCAGGACACGCTGGAGGGACTATGTGTCCCGGCTGGCCTGGGAACACCTTGGGGTCCCACCGGAGGAGCTGGAGGAAGTGTCCGGGGTGAAGGAAGTCTGGGAGTCCCTGCTTAGACTGTTGCCCCCGGATAAGAGGAAGAAAATGGATGGATGGATTACGTTACTGAATCCATATTTTAAGGGGGAACTGGTAACTGTACCAGAACACATTTTTAAAGTAACCGTGATGGCTCATGTCACAACAGGCCTTGGTGTATCTTCTGCCATGGGGGCTACCAGTGTCCACAGACACTGGGGGCGAGGTGGGGTTAAGTGTCTTGCCCAAGGACACAACGGCAGCGCTCATCTGTGGGAGCTGCGGTCAACCCCAGTGTCGGCGCACACTTGAAGAGCCCCCATGACACAAAGTACATCAAGGCCGGTTGCGTCAAGCAACGTGGGGCCGTCCTCCTGTGGACCCACCACCCGCGGAAGGATTCATGGGGGCTGGTGCATTGTGTTCTGGGCAGCAGAACACTGCTTGGACTGCTGCCCCCGCGACCCAGAAAATGGAAAAGCGGAAGAAAATGAATGAATGAATGAACCGTGACGGCAACCCACGTTTAGTTGTGATTACCGAACCTTTTTAACAGTAAAGTGAATGCTACATACAGTTCCTTTACAATCATTCTCTGCAGGATTTTATTGTCTGTACAAAATATATTCAGTTCCAACAGGCCTCAAAAGTAGACACTGTTATGGACTAACTTCTGTGGTGAAGGACGGGCACAGGCCTGTCAGATAGGTGCCATATTCAGGCACTTCTTGTTCCGGATCTGAAATATTCAATTTTTTCCCCCATTTTTCTTCAAAATTATAGATTATAAGGAAGTTTAAAGGAGACTTATCTGAAACTTTATAGACAGCACATTCATGAGTTTCAAAAATACAGTCACAATTCAACTTTCTCAAAATGTCAGTGTCTTGCCTCAATTTATTCCAAAGTGGCCTGAGAAGCTGCCGGAGTTTGGCTCTGCTCATCTCTGTGGCAGAACAGTGACAGCTCTCAACAACAAGACTCACTTTTAACCCACTTCCTGCTGATTTTGGCACCGTGTCGCTGCTTCCTGTGCGGGGACGTTACATGACGCATGGGTAAACGGCTCAGAGCCAAATCTGCACCAACGGGACCCGGTATACAAAGAAAATGCACTGTAAAATGAATTTACAGCACGGCTCCTACGTGAGTGCCTAAAGAGGTTTAATTAAAGTAAATTATAATGGGAACAGGTGCTGGCTCATGTTTTTTGTGTTTGTTTTTAACACCTGGGAAAAGAAACTCTATTCCTCACTTACCTTTATGCATTCCAAATATTCACCATGATAAATGTAAAAGTGCTTTTCAGAGTTTTTTCAGAGCAGAGTTTTGTCCTGACGGTAAAGTGGGCATTCATCCAGCAACCCGATTATTTGAGGTTCAATCAAGATCTGTCGCTATGTCCTTAGGCAAGGCACTTTGTCCTTGCCAAGTATGAAGCCGGTGTATATGTGTGTGTGTTGGCGGCTAATAACTGCAGTGTGGTGTTTTTGAGACACTTTCGCAAGTCTTTAAAGCACATTTTATGACTAAGGCATTATTGAAAACAACTAGCATGCTACCAACGCACTTCTCGATTCCCAGACAAAACAACTCTCTATAGTTGGAAGCAGCAGAGGTACACAGTTCATATAAACTATGTTTACACACTGTTTTTTTTTCTACTGACAGTTGCACATAAAACTAATGTTGCACATTATCTCTAAATATGTACATAGCACCAGCCTGTATTTTTCATAGTGTAGATTCAGTAAAGATTGTTATTATTTGATTATATATATTTTTACATGCTTCTCTTATCTTATTTATCTATTTTAAATTTTTTCTCTTGGCATCCAGAGTGGGCAGCAAAGTAAGAATTTCATTGTACAGGAAAACGTGTTTCTTTAAAGATCCCATGACATGGTACTTGTTGATGCTTTTATATGGCTCCTTAATGGTTCCCTAATACTGTAAATGAATCCTTCTTCAAAATCAACACTCAGTGCATGAGAAACAGAGATAAGATGAGAAAGAGTAATTTTTCTCTCTCTGAACACTCCATTATGGGCGTTGTTGCTTGAATGAAAATGAGGAGAAAAGAGATGACCTATAGTAGAGGGTGGTGGCGTGGCCAAACTTTCGGCTCTCAGCTGATCCATTTCCGTGTTTTTGCACGGGGAGAAGAGATTTGAAGCGTTCCATTGAAAAATAAACACATTTCCACAGAAAATAAAATGAAACCACTGCTGTTCAAAGGTCCAGAGGCTCAGATAAAGGACTTCCGAGCCTAGAAACACTCGGACGTGCCTCCAGGCAAATAAAAAAACGCATTTGGCATTGCCTAGCGCATTCGCAGTCCAAACTCTCTGGGCGTGATTTACAGAGACGCTGAGTACAGACAGACGGAGGTGGAGCTGCATTTGCATTTCTTTTTTCGAGCTGACGTCAATAAGTTTCCTTGTTCAAAATCGCCCGTTTGAGCTCAGATTTTTTGTAACGCAGAAAAGGATCGCAAATGCTCAGTTTAGACATTTCGCAACTTTTAACCATGGGTTAAAACAGGGTAGGGGAGCTCACATTAACGTTCAAAAACCTCAGAAAGTGAAAATTTCTTGCCATGGGACCTTTAATATGCATATAACAATAAAATCTTGAATCTAAAGGTTCTAGACCCCATTACCCACAATTTACAAAGTTATTCCAAAGTTATTCAAAGTTATTTTTTAACTGTTGCTTTTAACTGCCTATAATGTATATTGTACTTGTTGTAAGGCGACCTTGAGTGTCCAGAAAGGCGCCTAATAAATAAAATGTATTATTATTATTATTATTATTATTATTATTATTATTATTATTATTATTATTATTATTGTCTACACTTATATTAAATCGTCTAAATGTAAAGGTGGTGCACGCTTGAAGTAAATGGGTTTCCTTCTAACAGTGTCGTGCGGTAACACTGTCTTACCGCTGACACTCTCGTCTCAGCCCGGTTCTGCTCGGGTTCTGGAGCTCACGTCAGTAGGTCCAGTAAGTTCGTGGGGACGGTTAATAGCTTGTTTTTCTTCGCAAAACATTAGTCCAAAAAGTGATATATATATTTCCGTCACAAACAGCAGCCTATTTTCCCTAATTCGCATGGTGCGAGTTGTGTCACTGCGCGCGTAGCCTAGCCTATAGCCTGTTTACTTGTAAACATTCGCTTACAGCGGATGTCGCCGTACCGCATCCGCCGTAACCATCCGCTAACAAGTGAACAGGCAATAGAGCTAACGTGGACGCAGTGATATGAATCTAGAGAAAGTATGCAAATGCGAATTAGGCTGCTGGATTTTACGACAAAAACAACTGGACAGGTAAACACACAGCATTTTTTTTCTTTGGTGACAGACGGGAGGGTGGGGAAAGGGAGCAGACCAGAAAATTGATTAAATTGATTGAAAACTGAAGTAGAGGCGAACATTTCTAAATAGACAGGGTAACGTGTTTACATAATACTAGTGCAGGGTGTTCCGACCGAAATTGGAACATCCCTGTTTATAGTGTGCCGTGATAACAAACCACAGCTGTGACCTTGGAGTGATTGTGCGAAGAGCAGAAGTCAAAACACGAAGAGTCTCATTAATACTGAGATTTTCCAAGGAGACTGATTTAATTACATCAAGGGCATTAATTTAGCATAATCAAATACATTTTAGAGACCCAGGCGAACGGGCAATTAGCCAGAACCCTGGTTCTGCCAGACCCCCATCTTCATGTCACCCTGCAGTCGCTAGAGACGTAGACAGTTTATAGTTGTGTATATAGCCCAGATATATTTGTATTATTATATTTATGGTTAGGTTGTATACATGTACATATACAATTGTGTAATTTATGCCTTTTTGACAACTGTCTCCTTGCGACTTATTTATAATTTATTATTCCATCCATCCATTTTCTTTCGCTTTCTCCATACTTCGGGTCACGGAGGCAACGGTCGGGACAGACCGGCTGCCCAGATCACAGCGCACCAGCCCCTATGGATCCCCCCGCGGGTGGTGGGTCCACGGGAGGACGGCCCCACGTCACTTGACACAACCGGCCTTGATGTACTTTGTGTCATGGGGGCTCTTCAAGTGTGCGCCGACCCTGGGGGCGAGGTGGGGTTAAGTGTCTTGCCCAAGGACACAGCAGCAGCACTCATCTGTGGGAACTGGGATCGCACCGCCAACCCGCAGGTCAGCGGACAAACACTCTACCAACTGCTACTGCCGCCCCCTAATTCATTATTATGATTATAATTTATATAGTTTATTCTTTGTTATTATATTGTAATGTTTGAGCTACTGGGTCCAAATAATTTCCCTTGTGGATCAATAGTTTGTCTAAGTCTTAAATTCTGTGTGCACCATGTACTGTGAATATGCCAGTCTCTTCCTCTTCAAATCCTGCAGAGCCACACAAAGCCCTTTCCAGAGATATTATAATAATTCTGACAATTAAACGGCTAGAAACTCACCTGTACTCCTCTTTCAATACATGTGGGCTTTTCATTTTCATTCCCCAACACCGATGTCCAGTAATCCTCCAGTTTTTATGCACACAACTGGAGAACATGTTGGAGACTTATCCCAAAGCTGAGAAGTGTCACTCAAACTCACTCATTCTTAGATCTTTAAGTATGCCAAGTATGTCCTCAGTGTTCATCCTGGTGTGATGGAGGAGGTGTCCACAACTTTCAAAATGTCATCAAACACTTAAAGGGGCCACATTTGGATCATTTCAGCCCAGGAATTGCCACTGTCTACTGAACTAAAAGGTAAAAGGAGCTGTTAACTTAAACTACCGCATAATGACATCACAAGGTGGAACAGAGCATTTTGACTAATAATTAAAGATTACTCAAACACATGTGTGAATAAAACAAAACCTTCTAACATACAGCCCCTGAAAGAATAAGAGACCACTGCAAAATGATCAGTTTTACTACTTATAGGTTTGTGTTTGGGCAAAAGGAACATTTTTGTTTGAGTCATTAAACTACTGACAACATTTCCTCCAAATTCCAAATTAAAATATTATCATTTAGAGCGGTGTGTCAAACATGCAGCCCTTTAATCTGGTCCTCGGCTGATTTTCTATTAAAATATTTTTATTATATTTAACATTTCTATTAAAATATTGGTAATTTTCTGCGCAGCTTTGCATAGCAACATCTCCAGAGCCTCTGTACGTGGCCCCTCCCACCAGAGCAGGCCAAACGCTCTTAAAGGACCATCGTTTTGACTGTTGACGTGACACCCTCATCAGCAAAATGTCCAAAATGAGAAAAGTGGACGCCGAGTGCAGGATTTTCCAAGAAAAATGGACTAATTCCTATTTGTTCACAGAGGTGAATGGAAAACCTGTACGCTTGTGCTGAAATTGTGCTTTTCTTAAAGTTTCAGGTTGTTCATAATATAATATTTAGTAAAAGAAAGAGTTCATCAAATAAAAAAGACTTCTGTAATAGATTTGCGTTTCTCTCCACAAATATTTGGACTTAATGCTATTTTTGGGGTATTTATGCCATGAGTTTTCTGATCCGGCCCCTTTGGGTTTTAAGTAAGTTGGATACAGCCCCCGGACCAACATGAGTTTGACATCCCTGGTTTAGAGCATTTATTTACAGAAAATGACAAATGGTCAAAATAACAAAAAAGATCCATGTTTTCAGACCTCAAACAATGTAAAGAAACAAGATCAAATTCATTTTAAAACAACATAATACTAATGTTTACACTTAAGAAGAGTTCACAAATCAATATTTGGTGCAATAACCCTTATTTTTAATCACAGCTTTCATGTGTCTTGGCCTCCACAAGTCTGTCACATTGTTCTTGGGTGACTTTATTCCACTCCTGGTGCAAGAACTGAAGTAGCTCAGCTTTGTGTTTGTGTTGGAATTCAACAGACGCTGGAATGGAATGGCTGTGATACATGTAGAGATGCTGATTTCACAGAAAAATGCAGTGGTCTCTTATTTTTTTCCAGATCTGTAGGACCTTTAATGTGAAAGGATACATGACTACACTCCTTTATAGGTTGTGGTTTGTGGTGTCGTAAATTAAAAGGGTATAATTTGGTTAAAACAGTCATAAATTGTCCAAAAAATCAGTCCCAAAAATATCAGCAGGGTTTTCACGACCACAATTTGACTGGAAAAAAATGACTTGGCTGGAGCTTCAACAGATGAGCTGATTTGTGCTGCTAAATAAATCTCTAACGAGCATTAGCCAAGAGGTTTTCCGTTAGTCACGCTCACCTTTTTGTTAAAAATCAGACTCCTGAACAGGACCATGAACGCTCGTATTGATCACAGGCTCCATTTTGTAGTATAAAGTATTGTAAAGTACTCAAGGGAAATGACTTGAAGTTGCTCGATGTAACTTCAGATGGATGGTCCTCTATGTGTTGTCTCCATGGAGATGTTTTTGTTTTGTTTTTTGTTCAGAAATGTTCCATAATGTATGAATAAATGTCTCCATGTGGATGTTTTTTTGAGAAGTTCCAGCGTTAGCCAAGAGGCTTTCAGTCACCTTTTTGTTCAATCAAACTCCTGAACAGGACCATGAACGCTCGTATTGATCATAGGCTCCATTTTGTATTTTTTTTAAAGGTCCCATGGCATGAAATTTTCACTTTCTGAGGTTTTTGAACGTTAATGTGAGCTCCCCTACCCTGTTTAGCCCCCCCCATGGTTAAAAGTTGTGAAATGTCTAAACTGAGCATTTGTGATCCTTTTCTGCGTTAGAAACAAACACAGCTCAAATGGGCGATTCTGAACAAGGAAACTTTCTGACGTCACATCAAAAAATGCAGCTCCACCGCCCGTCTGGATGTTTACCCACCGTCTATGGAACTCACGCCCAGAGAGTTTGGACTGCGAATGAGCTACGCAATGCGAAATGCGTTTTTTTATTTGCCTGGAGGCACGTGCGAGTGTTTCTAGGCTCGGAAGTCCTTTACCCGACCCTCTGGACCTCTGAAACAGCAGTGGTTTAATTTTATTTTCTGTGAAAATGTGTTTTTTTTTTTCATTGAAACGCTTCTCCTTTCTTCCACATGGAAGTGGGGCCAGAGCACAGTGCAGCGCTAAAACAAGGAACCAGCGGCGCATTTGCCCCCCCCCCCACCCCACCCGCTGCTCTGACCTATCTCTGTCCTTCTCATTTGCATTCAAGCAACAAGGCCCAGAATGAGGTGTTCAGAGAGAGATTTTTTGACCATGTCTGTGTACATGGGTCTTTCTCATGCACTGAGTGTTGATTTTGAAGAAGGATTCATTTACAGTATTAGGGAACCATTAAGGAGCCATATAAAATTTGTGAGAGCCAAGAATTGTGTGTCTGACCTCCTGACCTGCAGTGTGGGGGCGCCCCAGGGCACTGTCCTCGCGCCCTTTCTTTTCACCCTCTACACTGCAGACTTCAGACACAACACGGACAGCTGTGTCCTGCAGAAGTTCTCTGATGACTCCGCCATCATTGGTCTCATCAAGGATGACGATGATGGGGAGTACAGAGGACTAATACAGGACTTTGTGGACTGGAGTCAGCGGAACCACCTCATCATCAATGCAGGGAAGACCAAGGAGATGGTGGTGGACTTCCGCAGACGCCACTCTACTGCCCCCTCAGTGAACATCCAGGGAAGGGACATTGAGAGAGTGGACTCTTACAAGTACCTGGGTGTTCATCTGAACAATAAACTGGACTGGACTCATAACACAGACGCACTGTACAGGAAGGGCCAGAGTCGGCTCTATCTTCTGAGGAGACCCAGGTCCTTTGGAGTGAGAGGGCCACTCCTGAAGACCTTCTATGACTCTGTGGTGGCATCAGCCATCCTGTACGGTGTGGTCTGCTGGAGCAGCAGCATCACAGAGAGGGAGAAGAAGAGGCTGGACAAGGTCATCAAGAAGTCCAGCTCTGTCCTGGGCTGTCCTCTGGACTCAGTGCAGAAGGTGGGGGACAAGAGGGTCCTGGCTAAGGTCACCTCTATGCTGGACCATGAGTCTCACCCCCTGCAGGACGCTCTGTCTGCTCTGGAGAGCAGCATCAGTGACAGACTGATTCACCCTCGCTGTGTGAAGGAGAGGTTTCGCAGGTCTTTCCTTCCTGCTGCTGTCAGACTGTACATCGAACAATGTTAACATGTCATTCAACGTATCTGCACTTACAAATATTCACCTATAATCCAGAGTCTATTTTTAGGTATAGTTTTAAAATTATCCTAGGCCATTATTTATTTATTTATTATATTGCATGTTACTTTTTCCTGCTGTTCTTGATCTGTGCGTTGCAACACTGGAATTTCCCCACTGTGGGACTAATAAAGGCATATCTTATCTTATCTTATCTTAAAAGCATCAAGAAGTACCATGTCATGGGACCTTTAACTTTTTTGACAGTGTTTGTGAGTGTGTGCTTTGTGTCACCATGGTAACCACAGAACATTCCACCATAGAGCTTCATGTAGAACTTCTCCAGCATAATGTCTCTGCAAAGTATAAATCCACTGATTTGCTCTATGTAACTTTTCCGATAGACGGTCCTATGTTGTCTCCATGGAGATGTTTTTGTTTTGTTGGGGTTTTTTTTTCAGAAATGTTCCACAGTATAGGAATAAACGTATGTATCTGTTATCAGCCATTGTTTGTCTATTCAAAATAATCGATAATGGTCATGAGAAAAACAGTATCAGTCAATCTTAGGGTGACCAGATTTTCAAAATTCAAAACTGGGGCACACCCGAGTTGGGATGGCAGGTATAAATAAAATACTTTGTGGGCCAATCATAACTTTGGTTAAAATTTGAATTAGAGATTGACTAAGGTGACCAGATGTCCTTATGTACCCGGGACAGTTTTGAGCCCTGTGTCCCCTGTCCCAGCAGATTTATCCAAAAATTGAGCTTGAAAATAACCATACAAATAAAAAATGCACCATCAGAAGTCCCTCCAGTTCCAGTTCCAGCCCCTCTGGCCACACCACGGCTGAAATACACAGGTGAGTATGCACACATTACATTCTGCGTACAAATATCTGAAGTACTGTGTAGTGCAGTGAAGGCCGACGAGTGAACGATAGTCCAGCCTCTCGGTCTGATGTGTGAGAAAACTGTGCAAGGACACAGCTCCCGCTCCATGAATAATCCAACAGGCAGGTACATTATACTACAAGTCTCACATCAACACTACGAGTCAGCTGTAAAGAGAGAAAGAGGGGGGGAATACAGACATTTGGTTTGATGTAGTAGTTGTAAGTTATAATTGCTCTAATCACAATTACTACTTCCTACAAAAACATCTACCAGAGCATCACTAAAACTTCTACCACCAAAGTACTACTACAACTGTTACTGTTAAAGTACTACTACAACTAATAATAATAATAATGCATTAATCTTATACAGCACTTTTCCAGAAGCTCAAAGATGCTTTTTTTACTATTTGGTGCATTCTTCAGTCACCCCCACACTCTACTATTGTAGCCACAGCTGCCCTGGGACAGACTGACAGAAGCGATCCTGCCAATCTACACCACCACACACCCAACCTGCAGATCTTACCAACAGGGCCAGTGGGCGCATTGCCCTCTTCATAGAACAGGACCCCACCTCACCCCTGTGGCCTCAGGACGGAGGAGCACCTCACCCCTCTGCCCTCAGGAACACCTCACCCCTCTGCCCTCAGGAACATCTCACCCCTCTGCCCTCAGGAGCACCTCACCCCTCTGCCCTCAGGAACATCTCACCCCTCTGCCCTCAGGAGCACCTCACCCCTCTGCCCTCAGGAACATCTCACCCCTCTGCCCTCAGGAACATCTCACCCCTCTGCCCTCAGGAGCACCTCACCCCTCTGCCCTCAGGAGTACCTCACCCCTCTGCCCTCAGGAGCACCTCACCCCTCTGCCCTCAGGAGCTCCTCACCCCTCTGCCCTCAGGAGCACCTCACCCCTCTGCCCTCAGGACGGAGGAGCACCTCACCCCTCTGCCCTCACGAGCACCTCACCCCTCTGCCCTCAGGAACATCTCACCCCTCTGCCCTCAGGAACACCTCACCCCTCTGCCCTCAGGAGCACCTCACCCCTCTGCCCTCAGGAGCACCTCACCCCTCTGCCCTCAGGAGCATCTCACCCCTCTGCCCTCAGGAGCACCTCACCCCTCTGCCCTCAGGACGGAGGAGCACCTCACCCCTCTGCCCTCAGGAGCACCTCACCCCTCTGCCCTCAGGAACATCTCACCCCTCTGCCCTCAGGAACACCTCACCCCTCTGCCCTCAGGAACATCTCACCCCTCTGCCCTCAGGAGCACCTCACCCCTCTGCCCTCAGGAGTACCTCACCCCTCTGCCCTCAGGAGCACCTCACCCCTCTGCCCTCAGGAGCTCCTCACCCCTCTGCCCTCAGGAGCACCTCACCCCTCTGCGCTCAGGAGCACCTCACCCCTCTGCCCTCAGGACGGAGGAGCACCTCACCCCTCTGCCCCCAGGAGCACCTCACCCCTCTGCCCTCAGGAACATCTCACCCCTCTGCCCTCAGGAACACCTCACCCCTCTGCCCTCAGGAACATCTCACCCCTCTGCCCTCAGGAGCACCTCACCCCTCTGCCCTCAGGAGTACCTCACCCCTCTGCCCTCAGGAACATCTCACCCCTCTGGCCTCAGGAACATGTCACCCCTCTGCCCTCAGGAACATCTCACCCCTCTGCCCTCAGGAGCACCTCACCCCTCTGCCCTCAGGAACATCTCACCAGTCTGCCCTCAGGAACATCTCACCCCTCTGCCCTCAGGACAGAAGAGCACCTCACCCCTCTGCCCTCAGGAGCACCTCACCCCTCTGCCCTCAGGACGGAGGAGCACCTCACCCCTCTGCCCTCAGGACAGAAGAGCACCTCACCCCTCTGCCCTCAGGAACATCTCACCCCTCTGCCCTCAGGAGCACCTCACCCCTCTGCCCTCAGGAGCACTTCACCCCTCTGCCCTCAGGAGCACCTCACCCCTCTGC
This sequence comes from Paratrypauchen microcephalus, assembly GCA_036785185.1. Taxonomy (NCBI): domain Eukaryota; kingdom Metazoa; phylum Chordata; class Actinopteri; order Gobiiformes; family Gobiidae; genus Paratrypauchen; species Paratrypauchen microcephalus. The sequence continues at coordinate 101,471 of JAVJIX010000173.1, forward strand.
CCTCAGGAACACCTCACCCCTCTGCCCTCAGGACGGAGGAGCACCTCACCCCTCTGCCCTCAGGAACATCTCACCCCTCTGCCCTCAGGAGCACCTCACGCCTCTGCCCTCAGGAACATCTCACCCCTCTGCCCTCAGGAACATCTCACCCCTCTGCCCTCAGGAGCACCTCACCCCTCTGCCCTCAGGACGGAGGAGCACCTCACCCCTCTGCCCTCAGGAACATCTCACCCCTCTGCCCTCAGGAACATCTCACCCCTCTGCCCTCAGGAACATCTCACCCCTCTGCCCTCAGGAACATCTCACCCCTCTGCCCTCAGGAACATCTCACCCCTCTGCCCTCAGGAACATCTCACCCCTCTGCCCTCAGGAGCTCCTCACCCCTCAGGAGGAGGTACAGGGCGCTCAGGTACAGGAGGACCCGCTTTGGCAGAAGCCTGATACCCTCGGCCATCACATTTCAGAACAACAGGCCCCGCTGAGTGAACTGTAATGTTGATTGTGTTTGTGTTTGTTTGTGTTGTGTTTGTTGTGTTCTTGTTGTATATGTCAAACAAGCTCTGTGTGTGTGAAAATGAATTTCCCTTTGGGGACAATAAATCTAATCTAAAGTCTAATGCTATAGAATTTGCTACTAGGCCCACTCCCACTACTGCAGGTTAAATAATTGTACTGTTACTACAACTACAACATGTACTGCAGCATGTGTCCCCGAGCTGACAGGCCTCGGTGTGATGTGTGGTGGAGCAGCTCCTCCATCACTGCTCTGGGTGTGGGCATATCAAACAGGTCTATTCATAATGCAACAGGGAGAGAAAAATAACTCCTCCTCCCTGTTCCTCCAGCTCTGGCCCCGCCCCCAGGCTCCCAGAGGACAAATGCATCATGGGACGTCAGAGGAGGCGCATTACGATCAGTCAGTCGGAAATCAAATCCTGTTCTTGTGCTGTTTTATGTACATATTCTTTTACATTGTTATACTTTATTTTGGGAGGTAAAATTGCAGATTGCAGAACTGATGTTGGAGGCA
>JAVJIX010000173.1:110000-132500 GCA_036785185.1 Paratrypauchen microcephalus
CTTAGTACATAAAAAAACCTGTTTCACTTTTCATTATTATATTTATACCTACATTTACATTTGATCTATTTGGGAAACAAATTTGCATGAAAATCAGACATTTTAGACATTTTAGACATTTTAGACACACTTTTAGAGTATTCTGTTAACATCATCCAGAGTTTTTGAGATCCATATTTGGCTTAAAAAAAAAAAAAGGAGCACTATTAATTTTAATGTTAAAGCTGTATTGCGTAACTTTTCTGGTGGAGCGTCCATCAAATGCTTTTCTCCATGGAGATGTTATTGCTTTGTCTGGAATGTTTCACAGTGTGGCATTAAACTTTCTATCTTCCTGGAGACCAGACCAGCGACCTCGCTCACAGTCAGGTTCTCTGGGTGTTTTTGAGCTATAAAACCAGCTGTATTTGAATAAATGTAAAGTAGAGCTGGAAAGAAAGGCGACTTTTACAGTATTTTATTAACATTATTGAGTTGTTATAGAGCTTTGTTTACTGGGGCATTTGGTTCACTATATTTCACGTCTCTTGTGCTGGCAGGAGATCTGTGGAGCCTGAGTCGTCCAACTTGGATCTGTCTCCTCAAACCTGAGCCAGCGTTTGAGGAACTACTCGCTATAATAATTAAGACATCACAAATAGGCCTAACGTGTTTCGTAAAGGTGCACTGGGTAACTTTTTGGTTGAGGGTTCATCACCTGCTTGTTTCTAGATGGCATTGATTCACCTGGAAGGTTTCACAATATGATAACCTTATATATATATATATATATATATATATATATATATATATATATATATATATATATATATATATTTCATTTGAATATGGTTTTATAGCTCAAAATGCTTAGAAATACAAGCATTCTCCACACATCTGACCTGTAAATTTGTCTGGTTTGGTTTCCATGAAGGTAGAAAATATACCATACAGTGTAACATTCCAGACAAAGCAATAATATCTCCATGGAGAAAAGCACTTGATGGACTCTCCACCAGAAAAGTTACACAATATCATAATGTCCTGGGTCAGACTCAGTTAAGCCCTATTTAATCCTGTATATTTTTGTATTTATCTTCTCGCTTTCTTCTCTTTAGTTCAAGCCAGGTCCTCCTCCCTCCATCTTTTTCTGCTCGTCTTTAACCTTGACGTTTTAATTCTGGTTGTTTATGTTCCACTGCTGGTGTCAGGGTCCTGTGTTATAACATGACTTCATCAGAAACATCTCCAAAGCTTTACCTTTTCTTCAGAGAATTCAGGGTGTGACGGAGCCAGTGCATCTATGATTCTACAGCTGTGGCAAAAAATAAGAGCCCGCTGCATTTTGTTCTGAAATCAGCATCTCTACATGTATCACAGCCATTCCATTCCAGCGTCTGTGGAATTCAAACACAAACACAAAGCTGAGCTACTTCAGTTCTTGCACCAGGAGTGGAATAAAGTCACACAAGAACAATGTGACAGACTTGTGGAGGCCAAGACACATGAAAGCTGTGATTAAAAATAAGGGTTATTGCACCAAATATTGATTTGTGAACTCTTCTTAAGTGTAAACATTAGTATTATGTTGTTTTAAAATGAATTTGATCTTGTTTCTTTGCATTTGCATTTGTTATTTTGACCATTTGTCATTTTCTGCAAATAAATGCTCTAAACCAGGAGTGTCAAACTCAGGGGCTGGATCAGAAAACTCATGGCAGATATACCCCAAAAATATCATTTGTTTATTTTCTGTCTTCTCAATTCTCCGTTCAATTGTTGGAAATGCCGTGTCTCGTAGCGGCGTTTAAGATTCTATTCCTTGAGCACCGCCACTTGTTCAAACACACCGAGCGTACAGGTTTCCCACTCACCTCCCGAACAAATGGGAATTAGTCCATTTTTCTTGGAAAATCCTAGACTTGACGTCCACTTTTCTCATTTTTGACATTTTGCTGATGAGGGCGTCACGTCAACAGTCAAAACGATGCTCCTTTAAGAGCGTTTGGAAAGAGGCGAGTCTTCATTTATGCTGCTGTGGTGGGAGGGGCCACGTACAGAGGCACTGGTGGGAGGGGCCACGTACAGAGGCACTGGTGGGAGGGGCCACGTACAGAGGCACTGGTGGGAGGGGCCACGTACAGAGGCGCTGGAGACGCTGCTGTGCTAAACTGCACAGAAAAGAGCCGCAGAAAATTACCAATATTTTAATAGAAAATTTAAATATAATTAAAATATTTTAATAGAAAATCAGCCGAGGGCCAGATTAAATGTCTTGGAGGGCCGGTGTACTGTCAGATAGAGACGCTTTGTCAGATTGAGACGCCTCCTGCGCTACTGCGCAAGCGCGCATGATGTAATGGTTTTGAAACAGCTGGGTCAGTTTAAAACGCCTCCTCATGCGCGCGCATGCATGCCGTGACGTAATCGTATAAACACGCCCATCTTGGCTCCAGAGGCAGAAGTCCTTTTGTTTGCTACGGAACAGACAGGAGTCTAGTTATTCTCAACATAACAGGCAAAAGTCGAGTTATTTTCAACAAAACGAGGCGGAAAACAAGGCGGACGTCGAGTTATTCTCAACATAACGAGGCAGAAGTCATTTTTTTTTCAACAGGAGTGGAGTTTTCTACAATTTCAACGCAAGTAAGTAACAAGTTAAGAGTGTTTTGGTTTTATTGTATGTTTTAGCATGTAAAGAATGATAATTAGCGCCAGAATACCTACGTCAGATGATAGTGGTTTGTATTTAACATTTGACTGCATGCTACGTGTCTCGTATTAAACTTATCGTATTAAACCGCGCTAGTGTGCTAGCACACGGCTAGCATGTAGCCAGAGCTCGTGCAGCTCTTGGCGCACCACCTATGCATCAAACGCACTCCTGTATGTGTGTACGTATGTATATATACATATATAATGTGTATGTATGTGTGTACGTATGTATATGTGTGTGTATATACATATATAATGTGTATGTATGTGTGTACGTATGTATATGTGTGTGTATATACATATATAATGTGTATGTATGTGTGTACGTATGTATATGTGTGTGTATATACATATATAATGTGTATGTATGTGTGTACGTATGTATATGTGTGTGTATATACATATATAATGTGTATGTATGTGTGTACGTATGTATATGTGTGTGTATATACATATATAATGTGTATGTATGTGGCTGGTTAGCTCAGTACCGGCTGGTTAGCTCAGCTGGTAAGTCATGGACTTTCCCCCTGGGGGTTGTGGGTTCAAACCCCCCCCGGGCAATGAGCTAACCAGTGTGGGTCCTTGGGCAAGACCCTTCACGGTACTGCCCCCCGGGCGCCGAAAAAAGATGGCTGCTCACTGCTCCTGAAAAGGATGGGTCAAATGCAGAAGTCAAATTTCTCCCGTGTGTCACTGTGTGTGTGAGACCAATAAAGGCTTAAGCCTAAGATTAATTAATTAAATTAATTAATGTGTGTACGTATGTATATGTGTGTACATATATAATGTGTATGTATGTATGTACGTATGTATATGTGTGTATATATACATATATAATGTGTATGTGTGTGTGTACGTATTAGGGCTGCTCGATTAATCGAATTTTGATCACGATTTCGATTTTGGTGTCAAACGATCTCAAAATTCATATAATCGAGACTAAACGATTATTTTTTCATTTCTCTGTCGAGAGGGACGCGCATGCGCAGTACGTTCCCTTCCACGCGGGCCTAGACTAGCTGGCGCCTACACTCGCTGAGCACTGCTCCGGGAGCAGTGTGATTGCATGACTCCATGGCTCTACACACGCATCTGAAAGTAGGGAAGACTGTGAATTGTTTGGCGCAAGGTAGGCTAAAAATGTCGAGGTGAAGTTGCCAAAGAAGTGTACGAAGCGAATGACTTCGCAGCGACGACAGATCTTTGGTCTAGCCGTACAGCAGACCACTGTTCCCTCTAAGGTGCGCGCGTGCACAATTGCGCACTCCCCAGACGTTCAGCGCGCACATCAAATCCTTTTCAGCGCATAAAATAAAATCTAACTTGAACTCAGCGCTGGTTTGACACACGGAATCCAGTCTGATAGATTCAGTTTGTGCACATGCTTTAGGGACAAGCCAACTATAAACAGATTCATTTCGATCGCATTTCGCTCGCTTCCTTCAGTAAGACCATAGTTGTCGTGCGCATCGCCGTGGGTCAGAGCGGCGGGTCCGCACCAGCCGACGGGAGCGCCGCCCGCACACACTCCACGTAGGGAAGAACAGAAGAGGAGACAGGTAGAGCCATAATGTAATCCTCGGCTGTTTTCTTTGTTTCTGTCCAAGCCATAGGTTTTTGTGAGCAAAAAGACGGGACTTTCTGTGTGAAGTGTGAATCCTCTCCCCAGAGCGTTAAACCACAGAGCTCTGTCACTCTCACAGAATTACTGAAACTGGGTAATGATTAAAAAAAGCAAGATATAAACTGATAAAAATGTATACTTATTTTGGAGATCATTATCTTGAGAAAGACCCATCTTATAGTGTCCTATAGGTCCTACAATCACACAGACTCCATTTGGCCATAGGTGAGTAGGCTAGCACTTATTTCAGTGTGAAAAATACGATGAAAGATAAAGATAAGCTATGAAACAGTGATGGTGGTACTTAACTTCAGTCAACCAGACAACTCTTTATGGCCTGTGAGCACTCAGTGCTTTTTCAGAGTGTATTATGCTTAACATTTTGTCGTAGTCTATGCTTAACTTGGGTGGAGCTGGACACTAATGTATCAATAAATGACAGCGTAATACAACCGAGAACAGAATTAATTTGTGTTTATTGGTTAGTAATATTCATTTTACCCCAAAATTGTTAACAAAAATGTTTGTTACACTTTAGTGCAATGCTACAAATTTCCAGTTTATTTTTGTATATTCTTCATACAGAGAAGTACATTTTATTTGGTAAAATATAGAGATTGAGGAGTGTACATTTGTCTTATGACAAAAGAATGTTTTTGTTTTATACATCGCTAAACATAACAAATGACAAAGTTTGTTTTTTGTTTTTTTTGTCTGAAATGCTGAATAAAAGCATTGTTTGAAAAAATCGTTTGAATAATCGTGATTTCAATATTGACTGAGATAATCGTGATTATGATTTTTTCCATAATCGAGCAGCCCTAGTACGTATGTATATGTGTGTATATATACATATATAATGTGTATGTATGTGTGTATGTATGTACATGTGTGTATATATACATATATAATGTGTATGTATGTGTGTATGTATGTACATGTGTGTATATATACATATATAATGTGTATGTATGTATATAAATACGGTATGTGAATGTTATGAAATAACATGAATGTGGTAAACATTTATAGATTGTCAACATGTCAGAGAAGACCCTCGTTCTTGTGGATCCACTGGCTAATGAGAGGAAGTATGCACGCAAGACCCTTCCAAATTGGATGTAAAGTCTGAGGAAAAATTTGAAGTAAAGTTCTTGGTCTTTTGTATGTGATAATGTGTCTAATGTATTGCATATGCTTGTTATGCTTTTCACACAATAATAGGAACTTCTTGAGGATGGCAGGCCGTTCAGTCCCAAGACAGATGGACTCTTCAAACTGTTCCACATGAAATGCAGCAAGATGGCAGTAGCTGTGGCATTTTGGTTTTAAAGGTAAAGATTTCACTGTTTCCACTAATTTCTTTCTCTTGTATCTATCCAATTATATGTTACTAAATGCCTAAAATTGCATTTTGAATTTTGCAGAAGAGACCCGACAGAAGTCTTGAAGGCTCGACTAGAGGTCACTCGTGCACTCGTAGAGGCCTCATCACTGCGTTAATTTCCTTCAGCAAGATGCCACTAGCCACTAGCTGTGTACTAGTGTAAAGGTAAAGTTTTCACTATTTCCACTAATTTCTTATATGTAAGTGAATGCCTAAAATTGCATTTTGAATTTTGCAGAAGAGATTTTGAAACGCCAATCAAGACCGACCCGACAGAAGTCTTGAAGGCTCGACTAGACGTCACACGTGCACTCCTAGAGGCCTCATCATAAATATATAAATAAATGTTTCTTCTGTTGTACCTTTTCCTGTCCTCATAAATCATGAATAAGAGACGAGCCCATTGTTTTAAATTCAATTGCATGAAATGTATTTATTTATAATGTTGACCAACAGTAACTGTTTAACATGCCAGAATTAGCCAAGAGTCTAGTTTTCATCTGTTGTCCGTTGTCACGGTTACAGATGGCTCCTTAAAGACATTTGCAGACGTGGTTAAGAAGTAGAAAAGCATTAAGTCTTGAGCAGTGAATCATAGTGAAGACAAATGACAAACAAAATAATTAAAACAGGTTATTAAGAGCAGCTTGCAATTAATAACAGTAAAAGATTGTTAAAAAAGCACAAGAAAATAACTAAATACTGACCTGTCTGGTTTAATTATTTTGAATGAAAACTAACGATGCAGTCAAATGTTAAATCCAAACTATTATCATCTGACGTATGTATTCTGGCACAAATCTAACGTTAACATCTCGTTCTTTACATGCTTAATTGGTTAAAACACAATAAAACCAATACTGTTAAAATGTTACTTGCGCAGTAGCGCATAAAACTGTCAAAGCGTCTCATTCTGACAGTACAATAATAATTTAAGCCCAGCTGTTTTTAAACCATTATTTCATATGAAATAATGGTTTAAAAACAGCTGGGCTGTCAAAGCGTCTCTTATCTGACGTAGGTATTCTGCCACAAATCTAACATTCACATCTCGTTCGTTACATGCATAATTGGTTAAAACATACAATAAAAGCCTACGGTGTTCTCTCAGAAAGCGTCTCAATCTGACAGTACAACAGCTACCATTATATCATGCGCGCTTGCGCAGTAGCGCAGGAGGCGTCTCAATCTGACAAAGCGTCTCTATCTGACAGTACACCGGATCTGGCCCCCGGGCCGCATGTTTGACACCCCTGCTCTAATCGATATTTTTATTTGGAATTTGGGGGAAATGTTGTCAGTAGTTTATAGAGTCAAACAAAAATGTTCATTTTGCCCAAACACAAACCTGTAAGTAGTAAAATCTGAAAAACGGATCATTTTGCAGTGGTCTCTTATTTTCTCCAGAGATGTACATTTTGGACATTTTGCTCACTGCAAGTATTTTTGCACTTTTTGGGCATTCTTGGCACTTGGAAAATCAATCTTGTCTGAGTTTTTAATAGAGCCTCTCCACACAGGGTTGAAATCTTCCAAATGATTCTAGTGAAGGTGAAGCACTTCCTGTATAAATCTGCAGTTTTGTGTGAATGAAACAAAACACAACTCCAGGTGTGTTTGTGATGAGGAAACATTAGAACATGGATCAGAAAATCGTGTAATCTGGGCCTTTTCAGGTCAACATTATAACATTTGATCTGTTTACTAGTATCTACAGTATATGAACTGTATTAATGCTCTTATACCATATTTTGACTGAAGGTGCAGTTGCATTTTCAAACCAACAGGAAAATGTTTTCACTGGAATAACGTCATTATATATTTGAGCGCTTTTGCAGACTTATTTCAAATCTGGAGATGTGGGGTGAAAGGAGCGTCACTGCAGATGGGCCCATGAATTATGAATGATATTTAAAAATGACTGAAACTGCACAACTGGAAATAATCCTCTGAGCTGTGAGGACAAGTCCACAGATGGAGTTTGTGCACTTTCCTCATTCTTGCTCTGAAATTATGAGACGAAATGGACCCAGATAAAATGAAACGTTCCCCTTAAAGTTCATTTGACGTTTTTTCTAAGTATGACTTGGTTTGGTTAAAGGTGCACTATGGGGTCTGTCACCTGTTTGTTTCTATGGAGATGTCATTGCTCTGCCTGAAATGTTCCACAGTATCACATTAAACAGCTCTACCTTACATTTATTCAACTGCAGGTGGTTTTATGGCTAAAAATGCCGAGAAAAATGAGCATTCTGACTCTATGGCTTCAGACTGCAGCCTGAAGTGACCCAAATCTGATTTTTACGCTTACGGGTAAAAAGTACAAAATATTTTATCGGAAGTGCCTTTCGTTTAGACGGTGACGGCGTTTTGGGGCTTAAAAACGCAAAAAACTGAAACCGCCCTCCAAAGTTGAAAACTTGAATAGCTCCGCCGTAGCGTTTTCGTCTACACTGCCCAAGACGCAAAACTCTGGTCAAATCTGCTGACGTCGCGTACGTGTTTACGTCACATCGGTCCATATATCAGTGTGCTTTGTTTGGCGCCTTCGTTGCTTTGTCGTCTAACGTGGTCTGAGGCAATAGCTGAACTTCTTCATCTGACCACACAAATTATTTTTTGCTACCAGTAGTCATGTATTGTTTTGCTTTTCGTGGCGCAGATGAGAAGAAGGAAGATTCTACACATGCGCACGGACATAGTGATAATGTATCACAGCGCCACCTAGCCGCCTGGCATGCATACCCAATCCAATTCCACACACTTTTGCGTCACCGTATGCACGCAGATTTCCTCCCGAAAATGCGGAATAAAAAGTGAAGACGCGACGCCACTTTTGCGTCTTCTGTTCAGACCATCGTCATATAAATGTAGCCTTAATTTCAAGCACCTTTAACAGCTCCATAGATTTAAGCAGGAGGGGCAGAGTCTCCTGGCAACACCTGAGAGCACCTCCTGTGTTGGATGTTTATGGAACACAGACTTTATTCAGACTTCCTCCAATAAACAAAGCTGGGCCCTGAGTGTACAGGATTAAACCCAAGGATCTGTGGCCCATTATTCTTCTGCAGGAGCTGGATTAGAGCGTCTTATGGGGCTTTGTGTCCCTGAACAATATCTTTATGAATTCAATTAGCACAAACTATAGGAGGAGATGGGCTTATAATGGGCTTTTGTTGAGCGTGGAAAGACGTGGATGTTCAGCTGTTAGTGGATGTTCTGTATGTTAGAGTTTGTTTATAGGTGCGTTGAATGGGGGAAAGAAATCGACAGGTGCAGAGGTCCAGTAGGGTCTGGCAGGGTCCGGCACTGCAATTATGTGGCCACTGTCAAAATGCTACTGTAAACCTCATCAGATCTCAGAAGCAAAGCAGGGCTGGGCCTACAGCTCTGGAAGAAAATAAGACACCACTGCATTTTTTTCAGAAATCAGCATCTCTACATGTGTTACAGCCATTCCATTCCAGCGTCTGTTGAATTCCAACACAAACACAAAGCTGAGCTACTTCAGTTCTTGCACCAGGAGTGGAATAAAGTCACCCAAGAACAATGTAAAGACTTGTGGAGGCCAAGACGCATGAAAGTTGTGATTAAAAATAAGGGTTATTGCACCAAATATTGATTTGTGAACTCTTCTTAAGTTAAAGTTACTTAAAGATCCCATGACATGGTACTTTGGTACTTGTTGATGCTTTTATATGGCTCCTTAATGGTTCCCTAATACTGTAAATGAATCCTTCTTCAAAATCAACACTCAGTGCATGAGAAACAGAGATAAGATGAGAAAGAGTCATAAATGTCACTCTGGAACACTCCATTATGGGCGTTGTTGCTTGAATGCAAATGAGGAGGACAGAGATGGCCTATAGTAGGGGGTGGGGGCGTGGCCAAACTCTCCACTCTTTCCTTTTCAGCTGTGCACTCTGACCCACTTCTGTGTTTTTGCACGGAGGGAGAGATGAGAAGCGTTCCATTGAAAAATAAACACATTTCCACAGAAAATAAAATTAAACCACTGCTGTTCAAAGGTCCAGAGGCTCAGATAAAGGACTTCCGAGCCTAGAAACACTCGCACGTGCCTCCAGGTAAATTAAAAAACGCATTTGGCATTGCGTAGCTCCTCCGCAGTCCAAACTCTCTGGGCGTGATTTACAGAGACGCTGAGTTCAGACAGACGGGGGTGGAACTGCATTTGCATTTCTTTTTTCCATCTGACGTCAATAAGTTTCCTTGTTCAAAATCGCCCGTTTGAGCTCTGATTTTTTCTAACGCAGAAAAGGATCACAAATGCTCAGTTTAGACAATTCGCAACTTTTAACCATGGGGGGGGCTAAACAGGGTAGGGGAGCTCACATTAACGTTCAAAAACCTCAGAAAGTGAAAATTCCATGCCATGGGACCTTTAAACATTAGTATTATGTTGTTTTAAAATGAATTTGATCTTGTTTCTTTGCATTGTTTGAGCTCTGAAAACATGGATCTTTTTTTGTTATTTTGACCATTTGTCATTTTCTGCAAATAAATGCTCTAAACTATAATATTTTTATTTGGAATTTGGGGGAAATGTTGTCAGTAGTTTAGAGACTCAAACAAAAATGTTCCTTTTGCCTAAACACAAACCTATAAGTAGTAAAATCAGAAAAACTGATCATTTTGCAGTGGTCTTTTATTTTTTTCCAGAGCTGGAGTACCACTGGGAGCAGGTTGCACATGTCACTGTGTCCTTGGGCAAGACACTTCATCCATCTTTCCTAATGCCAGTCTACCCCAGCTCAGTTGTAGCTACAGCAGCAGTGAGTGGAATGAATGATTAATGCACTAAATAGTAAAGTGCCTGTAATATACTCCTCACTCAGACTCTGGTCCAGCTCCGGAGTGGGACACGGTTTGTTGGTGTGACAAACAGCTGCACAATAGTTACTACCTGAACATGTGGTTTCACACAATAACGGTTTATTTATTGAAGGAAAAGGCTGCCTCCTATTTGGAAACACAGCGGCTAGCACGTTAGCTAGGTCAATATTTCTATACAGACTTTATATATGGCTTTGAACCAGAAGTCAGCTGACCCGATTATTTCATTATATGGTTTTAAATCAATATGTGGAGTTAATATGATTAACCACAGCTCATCTCGACCATGCCTTCCATTACCCAGAAGCCCTATTTATACAGCCTATGTCATGTCAGCTCTCTCGTGTCTCGCGTCCATCCTTCAGCCTGAAGACATCATCTTTAAGGAGGGGGTCCGAATGAGTGACCATTTTGGATTGGAGATAGCGCCCCACCCTGAGTCTCTCCCCAGCCATCACATCTATCCACCGTCAGTAAATATCTTATCTTATAATATCGTATTTCATTGTCATGGCGTGGTCCTTGTAGTGAATGCAATTATAGAATAATTGTCATAGTTTCTATGTATCAGACGAATGGCAACAGCAAAAGGGCAGTGTATTTGTAAAGCACATTTCACACTAGTGCTGTCAATCGATTCAAATATTTAATCGCAATTAATCTCATGAATGTCAAAGCTAACTTGCGATTAATTGCAAATTAATCGCACTTTTTTTTTTATTGACCTTTATTTAACCAGGAAGTGTCCCATTGAGATTAAGAGGCAGCAGCAAACGCAAAACACACTTACATGTGTACACAGTTCAAGAGGTCCTTGAATCATTATTTTAATACTCTTATCAACATAGAAGAGTGGATATCCTTACTTTATGCAAATGTGTTTTTACTGCAAACCATAACAACTGTCAATGATACAACTTTATGTTGGATGTTCCACTCTCATGTTCCACTTTCATGCAGTGTTCTGCATCAGTGTGAGTGAAGTGCTCTGCATCAGTGTGAGTGAAGTGCTCTGCATCAGTGTGAGTAAAGTGCTCTGCATCAGTGTGAGTGAAGTGCTCTGCATCAGTGTGAGTGAAGTGCTCTGCATCAGTGTGAGTAAAGTGCTCTGCATCAGTGTGAGTAAAGTGTTCTGCGTAAGTGTGAGTAAAGTGCTCTGCATCAGTGTGAGTAAAGTGCTCTGCATCAGTGTGAGTGAAGTGCTCTGCATCAGTGTGAGTGAAGTGCTCTGCATCAGTGTGAGTGAAGTGCTCTGCGTAAGTGTGAGTAAAGTGCTCTGCATCAGTGTGAGTAAAGTGCTCTGCATCAGTGTGAGTGAAGTGCTCTGCGTAAGTGTGAGTGAAGTGCTCTGCATCAGTGTGAGTGAAGTGCTCTGCATCAGTGTGAGTAAAGTGCTCTGCATCAGTGTGAGTAAAGTGTTCTGCGTAAGTGTGAGTAAAGTGCTCTGCATCAGTGTGAGTAAAGTGCTCTGCATCAGTGTGAGTGAAGTGCTCTGCATCAGTGTGAGTGAAGTGCTCTGCATCAGTGTGAGTGAAGTGCTCTGCGTAAGTGTGAGTAAAGTGCTCTGCATCAGTGTGAGTAAAGTGCTCTGCATCAGTGTGAGTGAAGTGCTCTGCGTAAGTGTGAGTGAAGTGCTCTGCATAAGTGTGAGTGAAGTGCTCTGCATCAGTGTGAGTAAAGTGCTCTGCATCAGTGTGAGTGAAGTGCTCTGCATCAGTGTGAGTGAAGTGCTCTGCATCAGTGTGAGTGAAGTGCTCTGCATCAGTGTGAGTAAAGTGCTCTGCATCAGTGTGAGTAAAGTGTTCTGCGTAAGTGTGAGTAAAGTGCTCTGCATCAGTGTGAGTAAAGTGCTCTGCATCAGTGTGAGTGAAGTGCTCTGCATCAGTGTGAGTGAAGTGCTCTGCATCAGTGTGAGTGAAGTGCTCTGCGTAAGTGTGAGTAAAGTGCTCTGCATCAGTGTGAGTAAAGTGCTCTGCATCAGTGTGAGTGAAGTGCTCTGCGTAAGTGTGAGTGAAGTGCTCTGCATAAGTGTGAGTGAAGTGCTCTGCATCAGTGTTAGTGAAGTGTTCTGCATCAGTGTGAGTAAAGTGTTCTGCATCAGTGTGAGTGAAGTGCTCTGCATCAGTGTTAGTGAAGTGCTCTGCATAAGTGTGAGTAAAGTGCTCTGCATCAGTGTTAGTGAAGTGCTCTGCATCAGTGTGAGTAAAGTGCTCTGCATCAGTGTGAGTAGTGTTCTGCATCAGTGTGAGTAAAGTGCTGTGCATCAGTGTGAGTGAAGTGCTCTGCATCAGTGTGAGTAAAGTGCTCTGCATCAGTGTTAGTGAAGTGCTCTGCATCAGTGTGAGTAAAGTGCTCTGCATCAGTGTGAGTAAAGTGTTCTGCATCAGTGTGAGTGAAGTGCTCTGCGTAAGTGTGAGTAAAGTGCTCTGCATCAGTGTGAGTGAAGTGCTCTCCGTAAGTGTGAGTAAAGTGCTCTGCGTAAGTGTGAGTAAAGTGCTCTGCGTAAGTGTGAGTGAAGTGCTCTGCATAAGTGTGAGTGAAGTGCTGTGCATCAGTGTTAGTAAAGTGCTCTGCGTAAGTGTGAGTAAAGTGCTCTGCATCAGTGTGAGTGAAGTGCTCTGCGTAAGTGTGAGTGAAGTGCTCTGCATAAGTGTGAGTAAAGTGCTCTGCATCAGTGTGAGTGAAGTGCTCTGCGTAAGTGTGAGTGAAGTGCTCTGCATAAGTGTGAGTGAAGTGCTTTGCATCAGTGTTAGTGAAGTGCTCTGCATCAGTGTGAGTGAAGTGCTCTGCGTAAGTGTGAGTAAAGTGCTCTGCATCAGTGTGAGTGAAGTGCTCTGCATCAGTGTGAGTAAAGTGCTCTGCATCAGTGTGAGTGAAGTGCTCTGCATCAGTGTGAGTAAAGTGCTCTGCATCAGTGTGAGTGAAGTGCTCTGCATCAGTGTGAGTAAAGTGCTCTGCTTCAGTGTGAGTAAAGTGCTCTGCTTCAGTGTGAGTAAAGTGCTCTGCATCAGTGTGAGTGAAGTGCTCTGCATCAGTGTGAGTAAAGTGCTCTGCTTCAGTGTGAGTAAAGTGCTCTGCATCAGTGTGAGTAAAGTGCTCTGCATCAGTGTGAGTAAAGTGCTCTGCATCAGTGTGAGTAAAGTGCTCTGCTTCAGTGTGAGTAAAGTGCTCTGCATCAGTGTGAGTAAAGTGCTCTGCTTCAGTGTGAGTAAAGTGCTCTGCATCAGTGTGAGTGAAGTGCTCTGCATCAGTGTGAGTAAAGTGCTCTGCATCAGTGTGAGTGAAGTGCTCTGCATCAGTGTGAGTAAAGTGCTCTGCTTCAGTGTGAGTAAAGTGCTCTGCATCAGTGTGAGTAAAGTGCTCTGCATCAGTGTGAGTGAAGTGCTCTGCATCAGTGTGAGTAAAGTGCTCTGCTTCAGTGTGAGTAAAGTGTTCTGCATCAGTGTGAGTGAAGTGCTTCTCTTCTGTCTTCATAAGAGTTAAAGTGACTGAAGTTCCCACTGTGGGTGGAATAATGTGCTGTGAGCCTGAGGTATTTCTCATTACTGAGGGAGGTCCAGTAATCTCCAGTTAGTGCCACTGTGTTTGTTTGTCCCAATGCCTGCTGTCCTAGGGGGCGCACTCGCGCTGGGACTTTTGGACCGTGCTGTGGCCAGGTGCGGTTGCCTGGGTTTCTGTGGCTCGCGCTCGTACCTGCACGGCCGGGCCACAGCCAATGGCGTCATCGCTAGGAGCTGTTTGGTGGAGTAGGGGGGTCCAGCGGCACGAGGTGTCTATTAAGTGGTGGGACTGATGTGGATCCTCCTGTGGTGCGCGTTCCTCCTGCGGCACTCTTCCGTGGGTGTGTGGATGTGGTGGCTGCGCGGGAGAGTAGGAGCGGCTGGGAGGCTGGGAGGCTTCTGTTGCGATTCGCGGTTCTTGTCGGGGGTGGGCGTGGATTCACTGTATGTTTTGGAGCGGACTTTGTTTCGTGTTTGTCTCGTGTGGATGGCGTCAGCGGCGCGCAGGGCTTGTGTGGTGAAGTCAGGGGCGGCCCTGCTGTGCTTTGGCCCACCTCCTCCAGCCGGAACTTCTCAGTTTCGTACAAATTGTTTTCCTTCCTGTTTACAGCCAGATCCTGTAGTTTTTCTAATGTTACGAGCAGTGGCCACAGTTTATGAAAATAAGATGTGTGAAGAATCCCTCAGTCGTCCAGGTAGAATCCACGGAAAAGGAGAAGTTCAATTTGTCAACTGGACAAAGTTTACTTGGTCGAAGACGTTTTGCAGCTCATCCAAGCTACTTCGTCAGTTCTGGCTAGAGTGCTGGTGGACACTGCTTATATCTAGCTGCAGGGAGGAGCTAACTACAATGAAATGACTCTGATAGTTTCAGAGTAATTTCATTTAAAAAAAATCAATGACATTAAAACTGTTTTGCGTTAACGCGTTAATAGTGCGATATTTTTGACAGTTCTAATTCATACACAAAGTAATTCACTCATGTTTTGGCCGCCCTAAAAGGATTACACTGATTTGTGGTAAGTGTACTGCCCCTTTAAGACCCCCCTCCATTCCTCCCTCTCTCTCTCCCTCTCTTCCTTCCATATTTCAGCAGGTGATAGTTGTTGTTTTTTTCTCCCTCCCTCTCTCCCTCTCCCATATTTCAGGAGGTGCTTCATTCATCTGTCCTCACAGCGTGCACGGCTCGGGCTCCTCGCTCCTCTGTGGTAGGTCTTCCACACGTTTGCTTCTCTCCATCTCTCTCCTCTTGTGGATCTGCTCTTTCTTCTTTGTGGATTACAGCTGTTGTGTCTTGAAGCTTCTCTCTTCTCTTCCTCTTCCTCATCTTTTCTTTTCTTCTGGAGATAATTTTCTGTTTTTCTTTTTGCATTTTGCGATTCTCTCCTCTTAACAGACATGTTTTTCAACTTTATGACATGTTTTAGTTTTAATACGTACGTAAGATGTACAAGTAACTTTCCTGGTGGAGCTTGTCTCTATGGTAACCTTATTGCTTTGCCTGGAATGTTCCGAAGTGTGGCATTTAAAGCACTGTTCCTGATCAAACTCGAAAAACGTGTTCATTTTGAACAGTTTTCAGTGGTCCAAAGTTATTCTTGACTTTCCTTCTGCATTCAGAGCGTCCTGGTTATTTACACAGATGAGTTTTTATGTATAATCTAAAGATAACAATAACTAGCAAGATAACGTGCACTTCCTACTGATGTAAGACACAGTTTTGCTCAAATAATGGAAGAAAAACCTGCTTTTTAATTAATGACAATGCAATAAAACATCTAGTCATGAATAAATGTTTGATAGATACATTTAATGCCATATAAATATATAAATATCTCCATGGAGACAAGCAGGTGGTGCACCCTAACGGAAAGGTTACATAGTGCATGTTTAATATTTTTGAAATTATAGCCTTTTTTTTTTAATGGTGATTTAAAGTTGACTCAGATGGCAGAGTAGTTATCCGGTCTCCTCCTCTCAATAAGGAGGTCGTGGAGTTTTCTAGGGAAGAATAACAATTGTTTTTCTTGTTTTTTGTTTGTTTTGTTTTGTTTTTTCTTAAAGGTCCGATATGACCAAATGTGACTCTTGTTATAACGTTGATACCTGGTCAAAAACACACCTGGGGTTGTGTTTTGTTTCATTCACACGTGTTTGAGTAACCCTTTATTATTAGTCTGTCTACATCTCCAAAGCTCTGCTCTGTTCCACCTTGTGATGTCATGAAGTGGTGGTTAGGTTTAGGTTTAGTTTATTTAAAAGGGGACAGTGCAGTTTCATAAAACACATGATTACAAGGGGGCGACAGTAGCTTGGACCGTTGCCCCCGCGACCTGAAAAAAATATAAGAATATAAGAAAGTGGAAGAAAATGAGAACAAAAACACACATTACATATACAATATCATACAAAATACACACACTTACTATAGGATTAAGAAAGAACACGACATCACGACAAAACATCACAGCAGGTTTATCCTTTAGTCTTGGCAGCTGCAGGTACGTTAACAGCTCCTTTTACCTTTTAGCTCAGCAGAGATTGAAAATTCCACTTTTGAAATGATCCAAATGATTCTAATGAAGGTGTGTGGAATTTAAAAACACAGTGGAGCACTTCCTGTATCACCACATGACATCATAAGGTGGAACAGAGTGTTTTCAGTTTGAGAGAAGAACTGCAGGTTTGTGTGATAAACGTGTGTGAATGATCAGAAAGACAAATATTCAACCAGAAAACAGATTCAAGGTCTAAAAAACAGATAATAATAATAATAATAATAATAATAATAATAATAATAATAATAATAATAATAATAATAATAATAATAAAAACCCAAATGGCTCTCTGTGATATGACGTGACCTCAGTATATGAGAGGTCTACTACTACTACTACTACTACTACTACTACTACTACTACTGCTACTACTACTACTACTACTACTACTACTACTACTACTACTACTACTACTACTACTACTGCTACTACTACTACTACTACTACTACTACTGCTACTACTACTACTACTACTACTACTACTA
Organism: Paratrypauchen microcephalus; assembly: GCA_036785185.1. NCBI lineage: Eukaryota > Metazoa > Chordata > Actinopteri > Gobiiformes > Gobiidae > Paratrypauchen > Paratrypauchen microcephalus. Next base: position 127,106 of record JAVJIX010000173.1, read on the forward strand.
CTACTACTACTACAACTACTACTACTGCTACTACTACTACTACTACTACTACTACTACTACTACTACTACTACTACTACTACTACTACTACTACTACTACTACTACTGCTACTACTACTACTACTACTACTACTACTACTACTACTACTACTACTACTACTACTACTGCTACTACTACTACTACTACTACTACTACTGCTACTACTACTACTACTACTACTACTACTACTACTACTGCTACAACTACTACTACTGCTACTACTACTACTGCTACTACTACTACTACTACTACTACTACTACTACTGCTGCTGCTACTACTACTACTGCTACTGCTACTACTACTACTACTACTACTACTACTGCTACTACTACTACTACTACTACTGCTACTACTACTACTGCTACTACTGCTACTACTACTACTGCTGCTGCTACTACTACTGCTACTACTACTACTACTGCTACTACTACTACTACTACTACTGCTACTACTACTACTGCTACTACAACTGCTAATAGTACTACTACTACAACTACTACTACTACTACTGCTACTACTACCAGTATTTGTGGATGTTGTTGTTTTTTTACCTGCTTTTAGTGGTGGGCCGATACCAAAGTGTGAAATATTGAAGTTTTGATTCTACTGCTGAAATATTCAAACTGTAAATCATGTTAATGCAATGTTTATACTGTCATTTATCTGGACATACAACTGTGGAAAAATAAGAGGCCACTGCAAAATCAGTTTTTCTGATTTTACTACTTATAGGTTTGTGTTTGGGCAAAAGGAACATTTTTGTTTGAGTCTTTAAACTACTGACAACATTTCCCCCAAATTCCAAATAAAAATATGATCGTTTAGAGCATTTATTTGCTGAAAAAGACAAATGATCAAAATAACAAAAAAGATACATGTTTTCAGAGCTCAAACAATGCAAAGAAGCAAGATCAAATTCATTTTAAAGGTCCCATGGCATGAAATTTTCACTTTCTGAGGTTTTTGAACGTTAATGTGAGCTCCCCTACCCTGTTTAGCCCCCCCATGGTTAAAAGTTGTGAAATGTCTAAACTGAGCATTCGCGATCCTTTTCTGCATTAGAAAAAAAGACGGCTCAAACGGGCGATTCTGAACAAGGGAAGTTTCTGACGTTACACTCAGGGAAAGGTTTCCACCCCCCGTCTGGATGTCTACCCACCGTCTCTGGAAATCACAGCCAGAGAGTTTGGACTGCAAACGAGCTACGAAATGCGAGATGCGTTTTTTGTTTTTTTGCCTGGAGACACGTGAGAGTGTTTCCAGACTCGGATGTCCTTTATCCAAGCTCCGAACCTCTGAAACAGCAGTGGTTTACTTTTATTTTTTGTGGAAATGTGTTTTTTTAGATCAGATCTTCCTCCGCGCTTAAAACACAGAAGTGGGTGACAGCGCACCGCTAATCCAGGAAACAGCGGAGTATTTGGCCACACCCCCACCCGCTGCACTGGCCTGTCTCTGTCCTCCTCATTTGCATTCAAGCAACAACGCCCAGAATAAAGTGTTTGAGAGATATATTTATGACTCTGACTGTCTTCATGAGGCTCTCTCATGCACTGAGTGTTGATTTTGAAGAAGGATTCATTTACAGTATTAGGAAACCATTAAGGAGCCATATAAAAGCATCAAGAAGTACCATGTCATGGGACCTTTAAGCACAACATAATACTAATGTTTACACTTAAGAAGAGTTCACAAATCAATATTTGGTGCAATAACCCTTATTTTTAATCACAGCTTTCATGCGTCTTGGCCTCCACAAGTCTGTCACATTGTTCTTGGGTGACTTTATTCCACTCCTGGTGCAAGAACTGAAGTAGCTCAGCTTTGTGTTTGTGTTGAATTCCACAGACGCTGGAATGGAATGGCTGTGATACATGTAGAGATGCTGATTTCAGGAAAAAATGCAGTGGTAAATATGAGGTAAAATTCTTTATAGTAGCTTTAATTTTTCAGTGTTTTTTTGTGGCCTGTCGTACTGTGGTCCATAGCAAGAAAAATGATCAGGCGAAAGGCTTTTTACCAAAAATGTATTTAAATTTATTTATTTTTTAAGCTTTTGGACATCAGCCATCTGAGGATGCTATGGATTTTTTTAATACTTTTAAATAGTTGTTTTTTGCATTTGCACTTTCCACAAGAATGTCGGTGCGTTTTCTGTTTCATCTGTACCTCATTTTAAACCATGAGCGAGAGTGAAGTGTAGCTCTGTCCACTTTGTCTTTTTGTCACTTTGAAGGGAGATTCATCCGTTTGCGATAGTGGCAGGTCGTCGTTTCATTTCCCATAATTCTGAGCAAATGATCCGGTTGTGATGATTTTATTTCCCCAATTTAATTTTCATTTAGTCAAGAAGAGGTAAAGGACGCTGAACGCTTTTCTCCATAAATATGTTATGGCTTTGTCTGGAATGTTCCACAGTATGGTATTAAACCTTTCTATCTCCATGGAGACCAAACCAGACCGAGTTACAGGTCAGATCTGTGGAGAGGCGACCCCGCTCACGGTCAAATCCATGTTTTTTTTTCTAGGCGTTTTTGAGCTCTAAAACCGCCTGTAATTGAATAAATGTAAAGTAGACCAAACTGGAACTAAACCAGGACCAGACCAGGATCAGACCGGGACTAGACCAGGATTAAACGCGGACTAAACCAGGTCTAGACCAGGTCTAAACCAGGACTAAACCAGGACTAAACCAGGACTAAACCAGGTCTAAACCAGGTCTAAACCAGGACTAAACCAGGACTAAACCAGGTCTAAACCAGGTCTAGACCAGGTCTAAACCAGGTCTAAACCAGGTCTAAACCAGGTCTAAACCAGGTCTAGGGGTGTGCAAAATAATGGTCATGACAATGCATCGCGATTCTAACTTTCACAATATACTGCATCGATTCTTGATGCCAAAAATCGATTATTATTATTAATTAATAATTAATTAATTAATTATTAATAAATTAATTAATTCATTATTAGTTTTTTTTTTTTTATAAATCCTCTGCACTTTTGTCTTTGTGAAAGGGTATTGTTTGTTATGATGGAGCTGCCTCCAAAATGGCAAATGTTTGAACATCATTTTTTTGTTTTAGAAAAAATCCTCTGCACTTTTTTTGTTATTGGTTTGGTTTATTTGTTTTTGTTATTCAATAAATTCAGTTCTGAATTGAGTTGCTCAGAGTTCTGTATCAGTTGAAGACACGACCCAGATACACAGACACTGATATTTAAGTTATCCTCTTTTTTTGGTACATTTTCACTGAAGTATGTCGAATATTTTGCAATGCATCGCAATAATTCAAGTATCGTGATGCATCGTGATAGTATCGCATCGTGGCATATGAATCGTGATTCGAATTGAATCGTGACTTCTTTGACAATACACACCCCTAGTCTAAACCTGGACTGGACCAGGACTAAACCTGGACTAAACCAGGACTAGACCAGGTCTAGACCTGGACTAAACCACCGCGTGCAGCTCTTTGCTCTTTTCGGACTGTGCGCCGCGTCCACGGTCCCGAGGAGGAATCTACGAAAGTTTGAGTGTTTAAACGAGAGAGAAAAGTGAGAAAACGTTAATTCCAGGGATTACTGTACTGACAAATATATATACCGATGTTAATGCCGATATATCGTGCATCCCTAAGTAGAACTGTTTAATGTCACACTGTGGAACATTCCAGGCAGAGCAATGACGTCTCCATAGAAACGAGCAGGCAACCAAAGAGTTACACCCTGCAGCTTTAACGAAACAAAAATAGACACAAAATAAATAAATCCAAACAAAATGGCTGTTTACTTTCCAAATATTGGTCGAGTGGAGGATGGACAGAGGAGAGAAAAGAGGAGGAGAAGTGATGTGAGGAGATTTAAGCTCTGTGAATAATTCAGAGGTCTCCTGATGAATGAACGGCCCAAGCGTGGAACTCATTACTGCCCTCGTGCCTTTGTGCCTCACACTCATTTAACATGCAGATCTGATATTGATTTTTGCACAATATTTACTGCTCTGGTCGGGGCGTCTGCCGAGGGGGGGCTGTTGTCAAAGGGAACTGTAAAAGGAGGAAATTAAAATGAATGTTTGATATAATTCAAATTAAAGGGCCCACATTAGGCTATTTTCTGATCTACGTCGTGTTCTAATGTCGTCACAAACACACCTGGAGTTGTGTTTGGTTCATTTGTTTCGCACATGTTTAACACACAAACCCTGCGTATTTAGGCTGAGCTCTTCTCTCAAACGGAAATCCACCTTGTGATGTCACGTGGTGATACAGGAAGTGCTCCACTGTGCTTTTAAACTCCACACACCTTCACTAGAATCATCTGGATCATTTCATCTTTGGATTTAATTTCATTCACTTCATGTCAGATGAATATAAAATAAATGTGTTTCATGTGAACGAAAAGAAGTGTAGACTCGTAATATCCGCCCCTTTTCACACAAAATAAAATATTTCCATCACATTTTTCCAATCTCTACAGAACTAAAAGCGACGGGGAGCTGTGAACTTGAAAACTACAGCTTCATAACCCTCGATAAAGTCTTGGGTCGCTCCTCGTTTCATTCTCTGCAGCGAGTGACTGGAACCACCTTTAAGAGACTTTAAAACTGAACTCGTTTACCTCTGTCGACTTTTAAAAACTCCATCCAGAGTATTTTACAGGATCACTGCACGTGTTTTCAACACTTTTATATCTTTAATCTGCAGATGTTTCGCTGTCTCACGTCTCTGTGTTTCATCTTATGACTGGTGTGTTTTCTGTTTGTGCTGTGGTGAAACACTGAATCAATCAATAAATAAATAAAATAAAAATGACATTTTCACTCACACCACCTTGTAACGTCATGCGGTAATACAGGAAGTGTTCCACTGTGTTTTTAAACTCCACACACCTTCACTAGAATCATCTGGATCATTTCAGCCCTTGAAAACTACACCCTTCATGACATCACAAAGTGGAACAGAGCATTTTGAGCTCTAAGGGATTACTCAAACGTGTGAATGGAACAGAACACAACTCCACGTGTGTTTTTGACGAGGTAACGACATTATAACATGACTTAAAGCTCACAAGAGGCAATTTTGCGTAATATAGGACCTTTACATTAGGGGGTACACAATTAGGCTGCGTCCCATTACTCTGTCTTACCCCTTCCCCTTTATCTACGTCTTTGTCTTGCCCCTCGATACCGAGCTGAGAGGGCTCGGGGTACGAATGTTCCCCTAAGAAATGGGACACCACTCGATTCCCGTTTGCGTCATCGTCCCTCGCCTCTACCTGAGCTGCTACGTCTACAGAGGCGACGACAACTGACGCAAACAAACGGAAACAAATGTCGAGGATTATCGGGTACCTCA
>JAVJIX010000173.1:140000-272500 GCA_036785185.1 Paratrypauchen microcephalus
CTGGTTTAGTCCTGTTTTAGTCCTGTTTTAGTCCTGATTTAGTCCTGGTTTAGTCCTGATTTAGTCCTGGTTTAGTCCTGATTTAGTCCTGGTTTAGTCCTGTTTTAGTCCTGGTTTAGTCCTGGTTTAGTCCTGTTTTAGTCCTGTTTTAGTCCTGTTTTAGTCCTGATTTAGTCCTGTTTTAGTCCTGGTTTAGTCCTGTTTTAGTCCTGTTTTAGTCCTGTTTTAGTCCTGATTTAGTCCTGATTTAGTCCTGTTTTAGTCCTGGTTTAGTCCTGTTTTAGTCCTGGTTTAGTCCTGTTTTAGTCCTGGTTTAGTCCTGGTTTAGTCCTGATTTAGTCCTGTTTTAGTCCTGATTTAGTCCTGATTTAGTGCTGTTTTAGTCCTGTTTTAGTCCTGTTTTAGTCCTGATTTAGTCCTGTTTTAGTCCTGGTTTAGTCCTGTTTTAGTCCTGGTTTAGTCCTGTTTTAGTCCTGGTTTAGTCCTGGTTTAGTCCTGATTTAGTCCTGATTTAGTCCTGTTTTAGTCCTGGTTTAGTCCTGTTTTAGTCCTGATTTAGTCCTGGTTTAGTCCTGATTTAGTCCTGGTTTAGTCCTGTTTTAGTCCTGGTTTAGTCCTGATTTAGTCCTGGTTTAGTCCTGTTTTAGTCCTGGTTTAGTCCTGATTTAGTCCTGGTTTAGTCCTGTTTTAGTCCTGTTTTAGTCCTGATTTAGTGCTGTTTTAGTCCTGTTTTAGTCCTGTTTTAGTCCTGATTTAGTCCTGTTTTAGTCCTGGTTTAGTCCTGTTTTAGTCCTGTTTTAGTCCTGATTTAGTCCTGGTTTAGTCCTGATTTAGTCCTGGTTTAGTCCTGATTTAGTCCTGGTTTAGTCCTGGTTTAGTCCTGGTTTAGTCCTGATTTAGTCCTGATTTAGTCCTGGTTTAGTCCTGATTTAGTTCTGGTTTAGTCCTGGTTTAGTCCTGGTTTAGTCCTGGTTTAGTCCTGGTTTAGTGCTGTTTTAGTCCTGGTTTAGTCCTGGTTTAGTCCTGGTTTAGTCCTGTTTTAGTCCTGGTTTAGTCCTGATTTAGTCCTGATTTAGTCCTGTTTTAGTCCTGGTTTAGTCCTGATTTAGTCTTGGTTTAGTTCTGTTTTAGTCCTGTTTTAGTCCTGGTTTAGTCCTGTTTTAGTCCTGGTTTAGTCCTGTTTTAGTCCTGTTTTAGTCCTGGTTTAGTTCTGGTTTAGTCCTGTTTTAGTCCTGGTTTAGTCCTGGTTTAGTCCTGGTTTAGTCCTGGTTTAGTCCTGGTTTAGTCCTGTTTTAGTCCTGTTTTAGTCCTGGTTTAGTCCTGATTTAGTCCTGTTTTAGTCCTGTTTTAGTCCTGTTTTAGTTCTGATTTAGTCCTGTTTTAGTCCTGGTTTAGTCCTGTTTTAGTCCTGTTTTAGTCCTGGTTTAGTTCTGGTTTAGTCCTGGTTTAGTCCTGTTTTAGTCCTGGTTTAGTCCTGGTTTAGTCCTGATTTAGTCCTGATTTAGTCCTGTTTTAGTCCTGTTTTAGTCCTGATTTAGTCCTGGTTTAGTCCTGATTTAGTCCTGGTTTAGTCCTGATTTAGTCCTGGTTTAGTCCTGGTTTAGTCCTGGTTTAGTCCTGATTTATTCCTGATTTAGTCCTGGTTTAGTCCTGATTTAGTCCTGGTTTAGTCCTGGTTTAGTCCTGATTTAGTTCTGGTTTAGTCCTGGTTTAGTCCTGGTTTAGTCCTGGTTTAGTGCTGGTTTAGTCCTGGTTTAGTCCTGGTTTAGTCCTGGTTTAGTCCTGGTTTAGTCATGTTTTAGTCCTGGTTTAGTCCTGATTTAGTCCTGATTTAGTCCTGTTTTAGTCCTGGTTTAGTCCTGATTTAGTCTTGGTTTAGTTCTGTTTTAGTCCTGTTTTAGTCCTGTTTTAGTCCTGGTTTAGTCCTGTTTTAGTCCTGGTTTAGTCCTGTTTTAGTCCTGGTTTAGTTCTGGTTTAGTCCTGTTTTAGTCCTGGTTTAGTCCTGGTTTAGTCCTGGTTTAGTCTTGGTTTAGTCCTGTTTTAGTCCTGGTTTAGTCCTGTTTTAGTCCTGTTTTAGTCCTGTTTTAGTCCTGGTTTAGTTCTGATTTAGTCCTGTTTTAGTCCTGGTTTAGTCCTGTTTTAGTCCTGTTTTAGTCCTGGTTTAGTTCTGGTTTAGTCCTGGTTTAGTCTTGGTTTAGTCCTGGTTTAGTCCTGGTTTAGTCCTGGTTTAGTCTTGGTTTAGTCCTGGTTTAGTCCTGGTTTAGTCTTGGTTTAGTTCTGGTTTAGTCCTGGTTTAGTCCTGGTTTAGTCCTGTTTTAGTCTTGGTTAAGTCCTGGTTTAGTTCTGGTTCAGTCCTGTTTTAGTCCTGGTTTAGTGCTGTTTTAGTCCTGTTTTAGTCCTGGTTTAGTCTTGGTTAAGTCCTGGTTTAGTTCTGGTTCAGTCCTGTTTTAGTCCTGGTTTAGTCCTAATTTAGTCCTGATTTAGTCCTGGTTTAGTCCTGATTTATTCCTGGTTTAGTCCTGGTTTAGTCCTGATTTAGTTCTGGTTTAGTCTTGGTTTAGTCCTGGTTTAGTCCTGGTTTAGTCCTGGTTTAGTCCTTGTTTAGTCCTGTTTTAGTCCTGGTTTAGTCCTGATTTAGTCCTGTTTTAGTCCTGATTTAGTCCTGGTTTAGTCCTGGTTTAGTCCTGTTTTAGTCCTGGTTTAGTCCTGGTTTAGTCCTGGTTTAGTCCTGATTTAGTCCTGTTTTAGTCCTGATTTAGTCCTGGTTTAGTCCTGGTTTAGTCCTGGTTTAGTCCTTGTTTAGTCCTGTTTTAGTCCTGGTTTAGTCCTGATTTAGTCCTGTTTTAGTCCTGATTTAGTCCTGGTTTAGTCCTGGTTTAGTCCTGTTTTAGTCCTGGTTTAGTCCTGTTTTAGTCCTGATTTAGTCCTGGTTTAGTCCTGGTTTAGTCCTGGTTTAGTCCTGGTTTAGTCCTGTTTTAGTCCTGATTTAGTCCTGATTTAGTCCTGGTTTAGTCCTGGTTTAGTCCTGGTTTAGTCCTGGTTTAGTGCTGTTTTAGTCCTGTTTTCTCATTTCTCTCTCATTTCTGATCACTGGGGATTTTAATCATACATCTCTCTCCACTACTCTCCCCACATTCACCCAATACGTCACTTTCCCCACGAGAGACAATAAGACTCTGGACTTGTTTTACGCCAACATCAAGGACGCTTACACCTCCGCCCCCCTCCCCCCGCTCGGCCGCTCGGATCACTGTCTGGTTTACCTGCTCCCGCAATACACACCCAGGGTGCGGAAAGAACCTGTGCGGAAGCGGTCTGTGAAGCTTTGGACTCAGGAGGCGTGTGAGAGTCTGAGAGACTGTTTCCAGAACACTGACTGGGACTTTTTCACTGACTCTCATGGAGACGACATCAACGGCCTGACTCATTGCATCACAGACTATATCAACTTCTGCGTGGAGAACACTGTGCCAACCAGGAGGGTACGGTGTTTCCCCAACAACCTCCCCTGGGTCACCCCTGAGCTTAAAGCCCTCCTGAACCAGAAGAAAAGGGCTTTCAACTCAGGGGACAGAGAGGAGCAGAAAAGGGTCCAGAGGGAGCTTCAATGGAGGATCCGACGGGCCAAGAAGGACTATGGGAGGAAGATGGAGGAGCAGCTGGCCCAAAACAACGCACGGGGCGTGTGGAGAGGACTGAGGAGCATGTCTGGTTTTGGACAGAGTGGCAGAGGGACAGCTGATGGTGATCAGCGCTGGGCGGACGAATTAAACTGTTATTTCAACAGGTTTAATGCGCCCCCCACCCCCTCTGCCCCTCTGCCGACTCCCCCCTCCTCCTCTTCACACCTCCCCGGGCCAGTAGCCATACCCCCCTTCCCCCTCACACGGACTCAACCCAGCACCAGCCCCCCTCCACCCCCCACCACCACCACCCCCTGCAGTCCACCCCAGTCCCCCCCCTCTCCCCCTCTCCATCACACCGGACGAGGTGAGGAGGGAGCTCAGGCGACTCAGGCAGAGGAAAGCCGCAGGACCCGATGGTATCTGCCCCAGGCTGCTGAGAACCTGTGCAGACCAGCTCTGTGAGGTTCTCTGCTACATGTTCAATCTGAGCCTCAGCCTGGAGAAGGTCCCTGTCCTGTGGAAGACCTCCTGCGTGGTCCCGGTTCCCAAAACAACAAACGCCAGGGAACCGGCCCACTACAGACCAGTCGCCTTGACCTCCCACCTCATGAAGACCATGGAGAGGGTGATCCTCAGCCACCTTCGCTCTGTGGTGAGCCCCACCCTGGACCCGCTGCAGTTTGCCTACAAGCCAAACGTAGGAGTAGAGGACGCCGTCATCTACTTTCTGCAGCGGGCGCTCACCCACCTTGAGACCGCCGGGAGTGCTGTGAGAGTCATGTTCTTTGACTTCTCCAGCGCCTTCAACACCATCAGGCCGGCGCTGCTGCGGGGGAAGCTGGAGGACGCGGGAGTGGATGGACACCTCGCTGCCTGGACCATCGACTACCTCACTGACCGTCCACAGTACGTGCAGCTGCGCGGCTGTGAGTCAGAGGTGGTAGTCTGCAGCACGGGGGCCCCCCAGGGTACTGTCCTCTCACCCTTCCTCTTCACCATATACACCTCGGACTTCACATACAACACGGACAGCTGCCATCTCCAGAAGTTCTCCGACGACTCGGCCATTGTGGGCTGTGTGTCAGAGGGGAACGACCTGGAGTACCGCTCGGTCATCAGTGACTTTGTAGACTGGTGTGGGCGCAACCACCTGAGCCTTAACACCAGTAAGACAAAGGAGCTGGTGATCGACTTCAGGAGGAGACCACTACCTCACTCACCGGTGAACATCCAGGGGCAGGACATAGAGACTGTGGACAGTTTCAAGTACCTGGGTGTTCACCTCAACAATAAACTGGACTGGTCCCACAACACTGACGCCCTGTACAAGAAGGGCCAAAGTCGCCTCCACCTCCTGAGGAGACTGAGGTCCTTTGGAGTGTGCAGGCCTCTGCTCAAGACTTTTTATGACTCTGTGGTGGCCTCTGTTCTCCTCTACGCTGTCGTCTGCTGGGCCCCGAGCAGCACAGAACGGGACAGAAAAAGACTGAATAAGCTGGTTAAGAGGGCCAGCTCTGTCCTGGGCTGTCCTCTGGACTCTGTAGAGGAGGTGGCTGAGAGGAGGGTACTGGCCAAATTCATGTCCATTAAGGACGACACCTCTCACCCTCTGCACCGGACTGTAGAGGAGCTGAGCAGCTCCTTCAGCAGCCGACTGAGGCACCCCCAGTGCAAGAAGGAGCGCTACCGCAGATCCTTCATCCCCACCACCATCAGACTGTATAATTCTAACATATAGGCCAGACGTGCAATATCCTCCTTTTCATGTTGATGCTTGTTGTTACTATTATCATTATTACTATTTTCCATTATTATTATTATTATTACATATTACTATTTTGCACTATCTATTACTTACTTTATCCCCTCCCTGCCTGCATGCACTTTTTCCCTCTTGTCCAAATGTCCTGGAGCTACTGTGGCGAGTAAATTTCTCCTGTGTGAGATCAATAAAGGCTTATCTTATCTATCTTATCTTATCTTTTAGTCCTGATTTAGTCCTGGATTAGTTCTGGTTTAGTCTTGGTTTAGTTCTGGTTTAGTCTTGGTTTAGTCCTGGTTTAGTCCTGGTTTAGTCCTGGTTTAGTCCTGATTTAGTCCTGGTTTAGTCTTGGTTTAGTCCTGATTTAGTCCTGGTTTAGTCCTGATTTAGTCCTGGTTTAGTGCTGTTTTAGTCCTGGTTTAGTCTTGGTTTAGTCCTGTTTTAGTCCTGATTTAGTCCTGGTTTAGTCCTGATTTAGTCCTGGTTTAGTGCTGTTTTAGTCCTGGTTTAGTCTTGGTTTAGTCCTGATTTAGTCCTGGTTTAGTCCTGTTTTAGTCCTGATTTAGTCCTGGTTTAGTTCTGGTTTAGTCCTGGTTTAGTCCTGATTTAGTCCTGGTTTAGTCTTGGTTTAGTCCTGTTTTAGTCCTGGTTTAGTCCTGATTTAGTCCTGGTTTAGTCCTGGTTTAGTCCTGGTTTAGTTCTGGTTTAGTCCTGTTTTAGTTCTGGTTTAGTCCTGGTTTAGTTCTGGTTCAGTCCTGGTTTAGTTCTGGTTTAGTCCTGGTTTAGTCCTGTTTTAGTCCTGTTTTAGTCCTGTTTTAGTCCTGTTTTAGTCCTGGTTTAGTTCTGGTTCAGTCCTGGTTTAGTTCTGGTTTAGTCCTGGTTTAGTCCTGTTTTAGTCCTGTTTTAGTCCTGTTTTAGTCCTGTTTTAGTCCTGGTTTAGTTCTGGTTCAGTCCTGGTTTAGTTCTGGTTTAGTTCTGGTTTAGTTCTGGTTTAGTTCTGGTTTAGTTCTGGTTTAGTCCTTGGTTAAGTGTGTCACATATTTGATTTCTCAGGTGCTTCACTTAGGGCTGTACGCTCCTTGTAACACAGATGTTCTTAGGATCAAATGGATCAGTCTGCAGTCATTTGTTTACTTCATCATTTTTCTAGTAAAATTCAGAAGTGTTGGATTAGTTGCAGCAGGTGAAAATCTGGATTTAGGATTAAAATCTGTTGACATAATTCCATTCTCCGTAGAAGTAACAGACCTACTAGAAACTGTATGGGCTTTAGGGCCTGTTTACACGAGAACGCTTACGGGTAAAAACGACAAAATATTTGATCGGAAGTGCCTTTCGTTTACACGGTGACGGCGTTTTTGGGAAAAGTGAAATACGCTCTGCTGTAGCGTTTCCGTGTAAACTGCCCAAGACGCAAAACTGGTCAGATCTGCTCACGTCGGTACGCGTTTACGTCACATAGATGCGGCATACCTTGATACCACAGATGTTCAAGTCAACATACAAGAGTCATTTCAACAATTGTATAAATGGCACCCACACACGTCTACGGTGTTTTCTCTTCTTCCCGTACAAGTCTTTCTCACACTCTCACAGCCACAGACGCCAAGACAAGCGACTTCCGCATGAGGCACTTCAAATGTAAAACCCCATGTGATTTTATATTTTCTAATTCACTGTAATCCTCCTGTAATGTCACTATTTTCAGGACAATATTCAAAAACATGTCAACAAAAACACAAGTCACTGAAATGTTTGGAGCGGAACTTAACAACTCATTTAAAACGCAACTAGAACATTTTATTTTGAAGTTTTACCTTTCTCTTTTCCGCTACAGTCGTGGTTAGAAATGTAACTTGACGCTGTTGTGATGTTTTTTTGTTTGTTTTTTCAGTCCAGCGCCGCCCTTCGCTGGCTTTTGCGTCCACTTTTGCGTCTTCGTCTAAACGCGGATAAAAAATTGAAGACGAGACGCCATTTTTGCGTCTTCTGTTTTGATCGTCGCCGTATAAACGTAGCCTTAGTCGTGTTATGATACCGAGTCTTGAGATGTAAGTTTCTATAGAAGCAGAATAAACCAGCCTTAGTGTCTGTATTTCATGGACACTATCGGAGGGGCAAATGTCAGACTCTTAGACAACACTTTTGTCTGCTCATTCCTCAAATTTAAATCACAATTAATTAATCAGGTTAATTACCGCAGAGTGTCTCTGAGTCCTGCGTCTGTGCAGATTTGACGGAGCCACCCCCAGAAAATGTACACAGTGCACCTTTAAGCCCAGTGTTTAAATTAAGAAATTATAAATAAAATACATAAATAAAATAAAAATTATATAACAAGTATATAAATAAATACATTTACTTGGGGGAAAAAACAGTTTTGTAATGACATCACTAGTTTTCCCTTCGGCTGCTTCACTTGAAAGGCGGAAGTTTAAAGCTGCACTGTGTAACTTTTCTAATAGAGCGTCAGCTAATTGCTCGTCTCCATGGAGATGCTATTGCTTTGCCTGGAATGTTCCATGGTATGACATTAAACATATCCATAGCATTTATTCATTATAGGAGTTTGTGTTGCTGAAGAATAGAATAATTCCGTGTGTGAACAGATCTGAACTGTAATGTAGCGTAGCGCTGTAACCTGCTCGTCCTCTGAAAATGTTACGCAGTGCACCTTTAAACGACAGAAAACAAACCGGGACAGAAGCGAGTGTTTTCAGAGAGGATTTTAATTCATTTCTTTCTTTATTTTTTTGCTCGTAGATCAAAAACGTGCAGCTGGAAATATAAAAGCGTCATTTATAATTACACGTTTGTGGCGGGGAAGTTGGATTGAAATTCCAAAGCGTTTCCCCCAAAATAAACAGATTAAATATAGTGAGTGTAGTGCCAGATGTGACACTCTGGTTTACGCACTCGTCTTTTCTGTCACTCTGTTCAAACTAGTCACAGATGTGGAGTTGGTAGCGAGTACTTTGAAATGAAAATATTTGTAAAACTTTGCCAAATCAACTTTTCAGAGACAGAGAATCAGCAATAATATACTGTAGATGTTTTCACCATTTACTCACTTAAAGTTTTGTTCTTTAAAGGGCCCATGTTACGCTGTTTATATTTACACTGATCTGTTCTAATGTTTCCTCATCACAAACACACCTGGAGTTGTGTTTTGATTCATTTACACCAGTGGCGTTTGGCGAGGGTCACGGCTGCTGAGGCTCTGACGTCGTCACAATCAGATTTACAAATCTGTAAACCAGGGCCAGTTTCTCTCCTGTAAGTGACTGGAGCTCGGAATATTTTTGATGTGAAGCTGAAAATTAATTATTATTGTTCAGTGCATTTTCCAGAGCGCACCGAGAAGCGTCATAAGTTAAAATAGCGTCATTTTTAGCGTGATCTGGCTGTGAATGTGAGCGGCAGCAGGTTGAGAAAAGAAGGAAAAGCAGAAAAGATGATTTCTTCCCAGCTGTTTGAAAAGAGCGAGTCTTTCGTCCCGTCGTCTGGAGCAAACCCTTTAGCTCCAGCGTTGGTCTTCCTTTAATTCTAACCTCCTGCTTCAACTGAAAGTCCAGTTTAGAAAACTGCTCGAGCTTTAAAGGAGAATTAATGTTTTTTTTTACAATCTGAGCCTTATTTCGGTAATAAAACAAGTTGTTTTACTCACCCATAGCACTTTGGTGTCATATGGAGCACTTCCAGAGATGTTGTAGATTAGCGATAGCCGTAGCGCGAGTAATAGCGAGTAGCATGTAATATGCCCCGAGCGGTCTCCAATAACACAAACTTTATCACTTTTCAAATCATAGAAGCTCAATGTCTTAGTCTACACTTTAGTTTGAGTCAAAACTGGCCTGTAATCCCAGATTTATCCATAGTTTCGAGTAGATGAGGAGGACAGTCGCATGTGCAGAGTCACAGTTTATTTCACTCTCAGCTCCCGGGACCCAAACATGAAACACAAAGCTGTAAACTATGGATAAATCTCGGATTACAGGCCACTTTTGACTCAAACAAAAGTGTAGACTAAGACATTGAGCTTCTATGATTTGAAAAGTGCTAAAGTTTATTATTTGGAGCCCGCAAACATGTGCCCCAAGAACTCACGTTACGGATATCGCAAATCTAAAACATCTCTGGAAGTGCTCCATATGACACCAAAGTGCTATGGGTGAGTAAAACAACTTGTTTTATTACCGAAATAAGGTTCAGATTGTAAAAAACGTTAATTCTCCTTTAATATGAAATCTTCCTCCATTTAAAAAGTCGGAAAGAAAAAAGTGAAGGGATTATTAAACTTGACTTGACTCTAAATTGTATCTTGTGTCACTTATTCTAATCTGCTGCTCCAGGAGCTGCAGAAGAATCCTGGACTCACGAGTGCCTCATGAGGCCAGGGAACTACGAGCCTCACCCGCCGCCTTTTCAGCGCCGCTTTAACCCGGCGCCTTTTCAGCGCCGCTTTAACCCGGCGCCTCTTCACCGCCGCTTTAACCCGGCGCCTCTTCACCGCCGCTTTAACCCGGCGCCTCTTCACCGCCGCTTTAACCCGGCGCCTTTTCACCGCCGCTTTAACCCGGCGCCTCTTCACCGCCGCTTTAACCCGGCGCCTCTTCACCGCCGCTTTAACCCGGCGCCTTTTCACCGCCGCTTTAACCCGCCGCCTTTTCACCGCCGCTTTAACCCGGCGCCTCTTCACCGCCGCTTTAACCCGGCGCCTCTTCACCGCCGCTTTAACCCGGCGCCTCTTCACCGCCGCTTTAACCCGGCGCCTTTTCACCGCCGCTTTAACCCGGCGCCTCTTCACCGCCGCTTTAACCCGGCGCCTCTTCACCGCCGCTTTAACCCGGCGCCTTTTCACCGCCGCTTTAACCCGGCGCCTTTTCACCGCCGCTTTAACCCGGCGCCTTTTCACCGCCGCTTTAACCCGGCGCCTCTTCACCGCCGCTTTAACCCGGCGCCTTTTCACCGCCGCTTTAACCCGGCGCCTTTTCACCGCCGCTTTAACCCGGCGCCTTTTCACCGCCGCTTTAACCCGGCGCCTTTTCACCGCCGCTTTAACCCGGCGCCTCTTCACCGCCGCTTTAACTCGGCGCCTTTTCCCCGCCGCTTTAACCCGGCGCCTTTTCACCGCCGCTTTAGCGCAGAATCCGTCACTGCTGAGCTACAGCACAGTCAGTCCATGTGAGGCACCAACGGCCGGTGCCTCTCCACACTCCTCTGACCACTATGTGAACGGTAAAAGTGAAAATTCAGCGGTTTTGAATTAAAAAAGAATTAAAATGGCAAAGTTAAAAAGAAAATAATTTTATAGTACACATCACTGGATAAATATAACCATTTATTTTTTCATTTTACTTGCATTTTACTGCACGTCACTGATTTACACATGTTTAACACACAAACCATGTCAATTTAGACTGAATTCTTCTCGCAAACAGAAAACACTCCATACACCTTCACTAGAATCATTTGGATAATTTCAGTCCTGGAACTGGTAATCGGGCATACCGGGCATTTTCCCGGTGCTGAGAAGTTCCGGGCTAAAAGATTAAAAAATCTCACTATAGACGCTGCAAAATGTTGTAAAATAACAGACATATTCTCTGGAGGGGCTGGAGCCTCCACGTCCTCTGCAGGCTGAAGGTGGACAGAGGAGCAGCCAGAGACTGTGGACAGGGAACCCGAGGAAACCGGAGGGGACCCGAGAGAACCTGAGGGAACCCGAGAGAACCCGAGGGAACCCGAGAGAACCCGAGGGACCTCGAGAGAACCCGAGGGAACCCGAGAGAACCCGAGGGACCAGGGAAGTGTCGCACAGGCACAGCAGGTCAGCAGGCAGGAATGTGAGGATAATACCGGGACTTTTAGGTGATGGACAGGGATGAAAATCGCTCAACTTTCGGCGAAATTCGTTGAAGCCAAAACAGGTGACCTACATGAATCGTGTAGATTTGGTGAGAAAAGATTTTGTGTGTGTGTAAGATGCATTTGAAATAAACCACTGAATGTGTAGTTACTGTGAGTTTGCTGGTGGTTTTTGGGAGCTGGGATTTTTCCTTTAAAGATCCCATGACATGGTACTTCTTGGTGCTTTTATATGGCGCCTAATACTGTTCCCTAATACTGTAAATGAATCCTTCTCCATAATCAAGACTCAGTGCATGAGATAGTCTCATGAAGACATAAATATGTCTCTGAACACTTTATTCTGGGCGTTGTTGCTTGAATGCAAATGAGGAGGACAGAGACAGGCCAGTGCAGCGGGTGGGGGTGGGGCCAAATATGCCGCTGTTTCCTGGATTACCGGTGCGATGTGCGCTGTCACCCACTCCCGCTTTTTAAGCGCTTGGGACACGTCTCATATCTTCCTATGAAAAAAAAACAAATTTCCACAGAAAATAAAATGAAACCACTGCTGTTTCAGAGGTTCGGATAAAGGACATCCGAGCCTGGAAACACTCTCACGTGTCTCCAGGCAAAAAATAAAAAAACTCATCTCGCATTTCGTAGCTCGTTTGCGGTCCAAATTCTCTGGGCGTGATTTCCAGAGACGGTGGGTGGACATCCAGACGGGGGGTGGAAACCTTTCCCCGAGTGTGACGTCAGAAAGTTCCTTGTTCAGAATCGCTCGTTTGGGCTGTCTTTTTTTCAAACACAGAAAATGATCACAAATGCTCAGTTTAGACATTTCGCAATTTTAGCCATGGGAAGGGGGGTTAACAGGGTAGGGGAGCTCACATTAACGTTCAAAAACCTCAGAAAGTGAAAATTTCATGTCATGGGACCTTTAAATGTTGCGCCCTGGTTTCCCCTCGGCCAAAACGTAACACTAGTAAAATACTTTGCTTCAGGGAACACAAACATAAATTAGTCTGTTGTGCTCTGTTAATCATGAGGGGCCGAAGATGCCAGAACCGTTTCTTTTGTCCCAGTCCGGTCCTGTTTGGAGATGTAGATGGACTAATGATAAAGGGTAAAGAGTAAACAAAACACAGCTCCAGGTATGTTTTTGGAGAGGTCACAGCATTATAACATGGCTAAAAGCTCACAAGAGACAAATTTGCATAATATAAGACCTTTTAAGTCATTTTTATTGTGATTTAAAATGTCTAAATCATAGCAAAAAGAACCACGGGTTTCATAGATTAGAATATAACTATATAGCAGCCATTTCTTTAATATTTCCTGTTCAAACGACCTTGCCATTGTAATCCGACACAAAGGAGACGCTGCTGGTTTTGGCCTTTACGTTGATGGATGTTGTGTTTTCATCTCTGCTTAGTCCATGTTTACTCTTTATTTTTCTGGATGTAATTTAAAGTTGCGAATACAAAAGTCCGAAGATTTGGTTTGCAAATGTCCACCAACACGAGGACAAATTAAAATATGTCTACATAACAAAGCGCAGCGGTGATGAGAAGAGACAGGGCTCCCGGTGTAAGCCAAACTCGGCATCTGTACAGGTAAACAGTATAAACAGTATGGAGATGAGCTGAGGTTATGTCTTATTCAAATGCATCTGTGTGCTCCACTCCAGCTCCCACAACCTTGGTTTTCTACAGAAGGAACTTAAAGCTCCTATATTACACAAAAAGGATTCTGTGAGCTTTAAGGCTGCGGCCCATTTCTCTGTCTTACCCCTCCGTCTTACCCCTACCCCTTGGTTTTGCGCGTTCATGTGAGGGTAAGGGGTGTCCTGAGTCTAATTCTGATCAAGGACTCGGGCCACGACCTCGGGCTACATACCCCTTGAAACAAAGTAAGCTCTCGACCACACTTGGAACGAAGGGGTACGACTACAAGCTCAGGCAGGTTTTGGGATCAGGATGGCATAGTCATAGTCATAGTCATAGTTGCTTTATTGTCGAAAAACAATCATATATACATGTACATAGAGTGAATTCGAAATTTAGTTTCCCCACTAACCAGGCAGGACAGTATAGAGTGGGTAGGGGAGGGGCCGCTGGACTTGCGCGCGCCGCCGACTGGAAGATGCAGAACAGAAAAGATGCAATACAATCAATACAATTATACACAACATGTAATGACAGAAAACAATTGGATAGGTAACATACGGTGTCTTCTTCTTTGGTGACAAGAGGGAAGGGTGTGGGGCAAGGGAAAAGATCAGAAATCAATGAAATTGATTGAAACCTGAAGAAGGAGCAGACATCCTAAAAATAGACAGGGCAGCATTACTTAATACATGTGAGTGTGAGTCCAATAGTGTGTGGCAATGTTTTTGTAGAGTCTGAGATAAGCGGCAGCTGTCGGCCTTGGACGTGTTTGTGCAGAAGAAGCAGTCAAAACAAAGAGTCCAGATGAATCACATTTTTCCAGGAGAATTGATTACAAAAAGGGGAATTTAACATAATCGACACATTTTAGAACCCAGGCGAACAGACAATTTGCCAGAACTCTAGTTTCTGTCAGGTCCCCACTTCCTGCAGGTCTGTGCGACTCGCAATCCTCCCCCCACACGTATGATAATGAATATGGACTGAGCCGCTGTTCCCCACAGTTCCACATCCATTTATCCGTGATGTTATCCAGCGCCAGGTGAATCCCACAGATGGATGATACGTTCACCTGTGTTTTTCCTTCTGATGTTGCCCCCCCGAGTTCGCAGTTCCCCGTACTGAGCGGCGGATCGGGGCTCTTTTATCCGCTCGGCTCCAGTTAGTGATGGGTCAGAAAACATCCCCCAGGCCAATCCAGATGTCCTGCCATCAAAATTCCAATAGTAATCACTCCGTATCCTCCGGTAACAGCGGTGCCAGGCACACGACGCGTCCTTCGTGTATCAGGCAGCACGTTCCCATAGGGCTGACCGGCTCTCCAGACCGGCTCCTTCGTGGGAAAAAAAAGCGTAGGGACCAGCTTTATCCAATTAATAATTTAGGATTTTAAAAATCCTGAATGGCAGCGTCACATCGACCAGCCAAGGAGTCTCATAAATGTATTTTCAGCAGTTGTAATTATCGATTAACAGTTTAGCAGGTTTACAATTATGACGCTGATGTTCTACGTTACTTTTAGTGAACTGTTGTTGCGGTTTTAATTGTAGTGATGTCTGTTTAGCCGACGTTATCGTTTTCATCGAACTTTCATGTATAAACAAACTGTTTTTTTTGTGGAGCTGAGGTACCCGATAATCCTCGACATTTGTTTCCGTTTGTTTGCGTCAGTTGTCGTCGCCTCTGTAGACGTAGCAGCTCAGGTAGAGGCGAGGGACGATGACGCAAACGGTAATCGAGTGGTGTCCCATTTCTTAGGGGAACATTCGTACCCCGAGCCCTCTCAGCTCGGTATCGAGGGGCAAGACAAAGATGTAGATAAAGGGGAAGGGGTAAGACAGAGTCATGGGACGCAGCCTAAGTCAGGTTAAAATGTTGTTACCCCTCAGAAATAAACCTGGAGTTGTGTTTTGTTCCATTCTATGTTTAAGAAATCCTTTATTATGAGTCTGTCTCCAAAGCTCAAAATGCAAAGTTTACAAATTAGCGGCTTCTTTTACTTTTGTTCAGTAGAGACCTGCAATTCCAGAGCTGAAGTTATCCAGATGATTCTAGTGAAAATTACAACCAAAGAACAAGCCATACTGACCAAAAAAGAGACATATGAAATGAAATGAAATGATTAAATTAAATTAAACAAACCAGTCAAAAATCTTCCTCCACAATCTGAACCCTAAACTTCCATCTCTGGCAGCGGAGTATCGGAGAGGATCAGGTGGAGGGAGTATATTCCCCCCATCCTCATCTCCAAACATCACATCGGGTCAAAAGTTCACTGTGCCCCAGGGGATTGTGGGTAAGTGAAAAGTTGTCGTTTCAGCAGTTTTCCGGCGCTAATGGAGTGAGCGCTGATGGCCCCTCTGCACTGAAAAGGGTTTGTAAAATTATATTAAAGATCTAAGTACATTGTTCCAGTAAGTAGAATGAAAATGAAAGAGAAGAGATTTGTGAGGAGAGGAGGGAGGGTGGGACTGGGCAGTGGTGCGAGGACTCAAAGTGGTGCACTAGATTGTGCCCCCTGTTGGTTTGAAACTGGTATTACAATCATGCCTTAAAGGGTCCAAGTTCTGATCTCTGTTCTAATGTTTCCTCATCACAAATGGACCTGGAGTTGTGTTTTGTTTCATTCACATGTTTAATCAATCAATCAATCAATCAATCAGTCTTTATTTATATCGCCCTTTACAACACCAATGGTGACCAAAGTGCTTTCCAATTAAAAACAGAAAATACAACAATACAAAAGACAGAACATTATATAGAATAAAACAATGTAAAACAATAAATAGTAAAACACACAGAGCAGAAAAAGTACATGCCACAAACGACTAAGTATTAAAACCATTTTAAATCAATGTGTTTTGAGCCGAGATTTAAAAAGTTCAAATCAGTGATGTTGCGTAGCTCAAAGGGCAGATTGTTCCAGATTGTTCCAGATTGTTCCAGATTGTTCCAGATTGTTCCACAGTCTGGGACCAACCACAGAGAACGCTCCATCACCCCAGAGTTTGAGGCTCGGGGACTTCCAAAACAAGTTGCTTATTTGACCTTAAAGTGCGATTTGATTTTCAGACAAATAAAAGTTCGGTCAAATAACAAGGTGCTAAACCATTAAGAGCTTTAAAATCAATTCTAAAAGAAAGTGGAAGCCAGTGAAGTGTAAAAAGGACTGGGGTGATGGTGTGTGGGTTAAAAAACGAGCTGCAGCAGTTTGGGAGACACCGACATAAAGTGTGTTGCAATAATCTGTTCTAGAACTGATAAAAGCGTGAACGGTCCATGTTTTAAGGATAATTAACGTTTTTTTTACAATCTGAGCCTTATTTCGGTAATAAAACAAGTTGTTTTACTCACCCATAGCACTTTGGTGTCATATGGAGCACTTCCACAGATGTTTTAGATTAGTGATATCCGTAACGTGAGTGATCGGGGCATGACGTTGCAGTCACCAAAATAACACAAACTTTAGCACATTTCAAATCATAGAAGCTCAATGTCTTAGTCTACACTTTAGTTTGAGTCAGAAGTGGCCTGTAATCCCAGATTTATCCATAGTTTGGAGTAGATGAGGAGGACAGTGCGCATGTGCGGAGTCACAGCTGATTTTCGCTCTCAGCTCTCGGGACCCAAACATAGCGCAGCCACAAATATCTCAAAACACTTTAAAGACAGACTGGTTAAGTCCATGTGCACTGTAAAGCACACAAATGAATGTCCCAGGTCTCATATGGCTTTTGACAATAAAGCTGAATTTGAACTTCGAGCACGTTAGCATGCTAGTTGTTGTCTCCACCCTGGCCCCTGAAGGCTGTGAAAAGCTCTTTTAAACTCACGGTGGTGAATAAATAAGATGTTGAATGCATAATGTATAAGAAAAGTGAGGAATAACTCTGAACCACTGCAAACCAGCCGTGTTTTTCACGTCTTTAAAACCATAAAAAATCAGGTAGAGCGCAGCTTAAATGATACAAATATATGAGATTCCTAATTCCTTCTGACCTCACCAGACCTTGTGCCGTACTGGAGCCAAACGCCGTAAACACCTGTGCTTTATTAACCCCTTCCTCCCCTGTGAGTGATGTAGCGGGGCACAGCGTATCCAGGTCTGCAGCAGTGCATTATGGGCAGGAGCTCATATCAAACGGGATTATGGGATGGTCCATCATTGTGACAGGAGCAGGAGAGAGAGGGGGAGGGGCAGGCGGGAGCTGTAACCTCAGGACATCGCCACAGTCTTTAAACGGGAATGTTCTTATGAAGAAAAAAGAAAAAATTATTGTGTTTTTGACATTTAATACACAGTAAGAGTCCCCAAAATGACCGAGATATACAAGCACATGCATTATAAGTGTCTAAATAATGTCTTAGAGGACCCTTATCCATGAAATTATAGATTAAGATTAAGATTTATATGTTATGTATATCTTTCTTTCTTTTATTAGTTTATTTGACAGGGACAATGTGCATTAAAGATGATTTACACCAGATTATAGCTGAAGCAAGTTTCATCTGTCGTCCCTGAGCAGGTGACAAATACAATATAAAATGTAAGCAATATAATCAATAATCAATCAATACACACTCACACACTACAAATGACCAATTATTACACAATAAAATATTACAATAAAATCTCACTAAGATTTTATCAGACCAATTACCATTCTTAATGCTGATTCTCTAATAATCATTTTCAAGTTTTTCATGTCAGAGGAAAGTTTCAGTTTATTCCATTTTTTGATGTGTTTGAAAGAAAAATGTGTCTGTGCGAAGGCCGAGCTCCGTTTAGGTCGTCTGCAGGCACCTGGACGTCCTGGCTGTTTGTTCAGAGCTGGACACAGGGGAGGAGGCGCTGTGTTATTTAAGATTTTAAAGACTAATCGCACATTTGAATAGGTGATTAAATTGTCAAAGTTTAGCATGTTATGTTGTGCAAATATTGGACAATGATGATATCGCAGTGGCTTTTTGTCCAGCTTGATTAGGACTTTAAGGGTTTTGTTGTTGTCTCACAGGCTCGAGACCAACACGATTTACAATAATGAATATGTGAGATAATCATTGCATCCAGACACACTTTAAATATACATATAAAAACAAAACAAAAATAAAAACTGAACATTCACACAGGTGGATATTACAAAGACCATCTGATTTAAATACAGTGGTACCTCACCTTACCAAATTAATTCGTTCCAGAAGTGGTTTCGTAACGTGAATTTTTCGTAAGTTGAGTAGCTATTTCAATGGAAAAAGCCTGATTCGTTCCAAGGTTTTTTTTTTATAGTGTAACTTTTTTTATAGTGTAACACTGTGTTCTGCGTAGAGACTGTAGACCCAGGACTAAACGTGGACTATACCAGGTCTAGACCAAGATCTAAACCAGGACTAAACCAGGACTAAACCAGGACTAGACCAGGTGGATTAAAGCGCCGCGCGCGGGTCTATTTCCTGGTTTCGTTTCGAGTCACGGCTGAGGCGAGCAGCGAGGGGGACCGCACACAGTCTGAGCGCATGAACGAGACCCGTGCTCAAACCGTGCCTCCTCTAGACCTCCTCTAGACCAGGTCTAGACCAGGTCTAGACCACCGCGGCTCTTGCATGCGTTCGTTCATGTGCTCAGACTGCGTGCGGTCCCCCTCGCTGCTCGCCTCAGCCGTGACTCGAAACGAAACCAGGAAATAGACCCGCGCGCGGCGCTTTAATCCACCTGGTCTAGTCCTGGTTTAGTCCAGGTTTAGTCCTGGTTTAGTCCTGGTCTAGTCCTGGTCTAGTCCAGGTCTAGACCTGCTGTCAGCCCCGCACCGGGTCATGCTGCGCTATCACACGTGTCAGAGCGCACACTTCTCCCCCCTCCCCCTTCCCCCCACACTTCACTATTAATAATTTTGTTGAAAATCTATGAAAGTTTGAGTGTTTAAACAAGAGACAAATGTGAGAAAAGTTTAAATTCAGTCTGAGAAAAGCGTATAATGTGTGTGGCTGAGCGCGCATTATTTGAATTTTTGAGATTTCGCGTTGCGTAACTTGAATTTTCTTTCGTATTTAGAGACCAAAATTTAACGTGAAGGCGTTTCGTAACTTGAAATTTTTTCGTAAGGTGAGGTACCACTGTAAAAGTTTCTTTAAATCTTCTTTAAATAAGCTAACAAAAGATGACTATATCCTATTAAATTTATCTTCCTGACCCTGCAAAGACTCTTTTTCTAGATTCCAAAAGCATCGTAACATCTCTGAACCAGTCCACATGTGAGGGGGGATCCGTCTGCTTCCACTTCAATAAAATCAATCTTTGTGCAAACGTTTGAGTCGACTATCCCAAGTGCTGCTGTAAGAGGATTCAAGTCAGTAGGTTTATGTAGAGTTTTTGACCATTTTATTTTGTTTCTTTTTGAATTGTGATCAAATGGTGTAACTGGAAATTACAGCGAAATCGACTTTTTTTTTTGTCTATCTATCATGTTATAACATTGTTCCCTCATCAAAAACATCTCTCCTGGGCCCTATTTACCCATGCTCCCACAAAGTTCTCCGTAAATACACAAAAACATGATAGAAAACTATATACAACAACTTCGATTGTGTTTTGATAGCGCTCTGAAGGGGGAGTGACTTAGCACAGAGAGCAACGGAAAAGGAGACTTGGAGCTTACTTAGGGCCTGTTTACACGAGAACGCTTACGGGTAAAAACGACATAATATTTTATCGGAAGTGCCTTTCGTTTAGACGGTGACGGTGTTTTGGGGGCTTAAAAACACAAAAAACTGAAACCGGCCTCCAAAGTGGAAAACTTGAATACGCTCCGCTGTAGCGTTTTCGTCTACACTGCCCAAGACGCAAAACTCTGGTCAAATCTGCTGACGTCGCGTACGTGTTTACGTCACATCGGTCCATATATCAGTGCACTTTGTTTGGCAGGACCTTGTTGCGCCTTCGTTGCTTTGTCGTCTAACGTGGTCTGAAGCAACAGTTGAACTTCTTCGTCTGACCACACTAAATTTTTTTGCTACCAGTAGTCATGTTTTGTTTTGCTTTTCGCGGCGCAGATGAGAAGAAGGAAGATTCTACACACGCGCATGAACACAGTGATAACGTACCACAGCGCCACCTGGCGCATGCATACCCAATCCAATTCCACACACTTTTGCGTCACCGTATGCACGCAGATTTCCTCCCGAAAACACTTGTCTAAACGTGGAATAAAAAGTGAAGACGCGACGCCGCTTTTGCGTCTTCTGTTCAGACGTCGTCATATAAACGTAGCCTTAGAAAATGTTGTTCTCAGCAAATAGCAACACTAAACTGTAACATGGTGCTGTAAACATGTTATGCGTTAGCCGTTAATACCCCATAGAAGCCTGAAATCATCCAAATGATTCTAAGGTGTATGGAGTTCAAAAACATAGTGGAGCACTTCCTCTATTACATCTATGACATCACAAGGTGGAAGAGAATGTTTTCAGTTTGAGAGAAGAAGGTTTTGTGTGCTAAACCTGATGCGATGTGCAGTCATTTAATTTGCGGGATGCACGCTGATTGTGCTGCGACAGCGCTCTAAAGGGGGAGTGGCTTAGCACCGAGAGCAAAGTTAGGGAGCGTCAGCGCGTCAAAAACGAAAGTGAAACTGATAAAACATGTGAGCGCGTTGTTTTCCGTGAATATAGCATTAAAATAGCCTGAAATGATCCAAATGATTCTAGTGAAGGTGTGTGGAGTTTAAAACACGGTGGAGCACTTCCTGTATTACCACATGACATCACAAGGTGGAACAGAGAGTTTTCAGTTTGGGAGAAGTACTCAGCGTGAATCTGCAGAGTTTGTGTGTTAAAACATGTGTGAATGAAACAAAACACATTTCTCTTTTCTCTGTTTTGGATGAGGAAACATAATAAAATAGATGTGGGCCCTTTAATCATCAGGAGTGCTGTTGGAGGATTAGCCCGTTCTGCTGATCAATTTCAGCTCAGTTTCATCCAGCCTTTTTTATTTGTTTTATTGCCCACACAGCTGGAGTTTATGTTCCTGTACACATAAAACTGTCCACATGTGATACAATGTGAAAGCTTTTAGACATGTCGACTTTATGATTTTTAGTCAGGGAACAATAAAACCTCCAGTCACAGAGACAGGCGGGTGTGGTTTATGGACGCTTTAAAGGAGCCGTGTGTCGCCTCTGCTCTTATGCTCCTATATTACCCAAAACCAGGGACAAAAAAACACCTCTGGCATTTTTGGCTTAGACCGGCCCCTCATAATTAGCGGAGCACAACGGACTAATTTATGTTTGTGTTCCCCGAAGCAAAGTATTTTACTATTGTTAGGGAGCAACATTTAAAGGAAAAATCCCCCAAAAACCACCAGCAAACTCACAGTAACTACAAAAGTTGAGCGATTTTTATGCCTGTTCTTCACCTAAAGTCCCGGTGTTATCCGAACATTACTACCTGCTGACCTGCTGTGCCTGTGCAACACGTCCCTGGTCACTCTGTCCCTCGGGTTCCCTCGGGTTCCCTCGGGTTCCCTCGGGTTCTCTCGGGTTTCCTCGGGTTTCCTCGGGTTTCCTCGGGTTCCCTCGGGTTCCCTCGGGTTTCCTCGGGTTTCCTCGGGTTCCCTCGGGTTCCCTCGTGTTCCCTCGGGTTTCCTCGGGTTCCCTCGGGTTCCCTCGTGTTCCCTCGGGTTTCCTCGGGTTCCCTCGGGTTCCCTCGGGTTTCCTCGGGTTTCCTCGGGTTTCCTCGTGTTCCCTGTCCACCTTCAGCCTGCAGAGGACGTGGAGGCTCCAGCCCCTCCAGAGAATATGTCTGTTATTTTAGAACATTTTGCAGCGTCTATAGTGAGATTTGTTCATCTTTTATCCCGTAACTTCTCCACACCCCCTTTCTTTCTGCCGCTTCTCCATGTTTCCACACTCAACACTGAACCTGGCGGGGATCAGTGCAGAGAAAGGGGCGGGACCGCTCTCGTGAGCTTCTATATCCTGATTGGTTTAGTCCACTGTCTGTGTTGAAGATGAACCAATGGGACGCCTCCTCTAAATTGTGGGCTGGTCTCTAAGTTTAAAAAAAAAAAAAAAACATCGCCCCCAAGGACAGCACTAGAGCACTAGACCTGGACTAGACCAGGACTAGACCAGGACTAGACCAGGACTAGACCAGGACTAGACCAGGACTAGACCAGGACTAGACCAGGACTAGACCAAGAATAAAGTTTGTCTAAGTTTAAAGGTACAGTGTGTAGGATTCGTGGCGCATAGGTAGACAGTAGCTATTCCACTTCCTCTTTTGGCTACGGCAGACCTCGAGGGTCACCCGGGCGCGCCGTAAGGCAGACAGCTCGCGTAGCCGCGCACACCCGGCGCTGTGCGAGCTCTCGCCGACAACTACGGTATAAATAAAACGCATGAAAAACGCATGAAAACACACATTCCCGATCATGTACCATGACACTCTACACATCAAATGAAACCTTACAGACTCCTCTTTTTGACTATGCAATTCATTTCCCTGCACAACAATCACTCCCCGAGCACATGGGGCTTTTATATGGAAAAGCACAAAACGAGGTTTGTTACTTAGCTTACCTTTGAAGCCTCTGGACAGGTCAGACTCTGTATTTCACCATAAACTTGCTCTCAATCTGTCCGTAAGGATCCAGCGAATAAAATCCAGTAAAACAATTTAGTCCAAAACACGTGTTATTACGACGTGTGATACAGCAGCATGCTTGAAAAACACGAGGCTCCCCCCTCCCCCCCTCCCCTTCCCCTTCTCTCCTTCGCTCCCATATGCAGCGCGGCTGAGCAGGCGCTAACAGGAGCCTAGGCGAAGGCGGAGCCCAAATGTCCTTCTGCGGCTCTCGTATTCAAAATGGCTGCCTCTGCATGGGGAAGATCCCCCTTTTATGTGACTATATCTAAGTCCAAAAGAATACTTTGATTTCATGATGGAAGTGAAAAGGCTTGGAAAACAATGTATTTTTGAATGGGCATCTTCAATTTCGGTAATTAACGGGTAAAAATCTTACACACTGTCCCTTTAAGAAACAGCATTAGAACACAGTGTCGAGTTCGCCTCATTCATCTTGGCGGCTGTTTACATTCCGCCATGTGCGGACGTGTGTGAGGCTCAGCACATGCTCGCGGACCAGGTACTGAAGATGGAGCGGACCTTCCCGGACTCTTTATTGATTATCCTGGGGGATTTTAATAAAGGGAATCTGAGCCACGAACTGCCATAATACAAACAATTTATAAATTGCCCCACGAGAGAGCAGAATACGCTGGATCACTGTTACACAACAGTCAGCGGCGGGTATCGTGCGGTGCCCCAAGCAGCTCTCGGCTTCTCAGACCACGCGATGATTCATCTCATCCCTGCCTACAAACAACGGCTGAAGCTCTCCAAGCCGACAGTGAGGACTTCTAAGAAGTGGACCAGTGAGGCTGTGGAGGAGCTTCAGACGTGTTTGGATTTTACTGACTGGAATATGTTTAAATCTGCATTGAACAGCTTGGATGAGTACACAGACACTGTGACGTCATACATTCAGTTCTGAGAGGATAGCATCATTCCGTCATGTACCAGAGTCACTTTCAACAACGACAAACCCTGGTTCACACCCAGACTGAGGCAGCTTAGGAGGGAAGTTGAAGCAGCACACAGATCCGGAGATCGAGAAAGCTTCAGACGCAGCAGGTACTCTTTTAGCAGAGAGGTGGAGAAAGCTAAGTCGAAGTACAATACACGTCTGAAGCACCATTTCTCGTCAGATGACTCTAGTTCTGTCTGGAGAGGGCTTAGGGAAATTACCAACTACAAGCCCAGAGCCCCTCCCGCTGTGGACAACAAACGATTGGCAGAAGAGTTGAACGACTTTTATGCCAGGTTTGACACACCCCCTCCCCCACCCCCCGCACCACCATAGACATTCCAGTCATGCCCAACCCGGACCCCTCCTCCTCCCCCACTGCTCTCACTGTTTTGGAGCAGGACATGGCTAAACTCTTTAGCAAACAGAACCCCCATAAGGCCCCAGGCCCGGACTGTGTCTCTCCCTCCACCCTGAGACACTGCGCTAAAGAACTGGCTCCTGTGTTCACGGACATCTTCAACACCTCCCTGGAGTCATGCCATGTCCCTGCCTGCTTCAAGCAGTCCACCATCGTCCCCGTCCCCAAGAAGACAAGGATCACTGGACTTAATGACTACAGACCTGTGGCACTGACGTCTGTAGTCATGAAGTCATTTGAGCGCCTGGTCTTGACCCACCTCAAGTCCTTCACCTCCCCCCTCCTGGACCCCCTGCAGTTCGCCTACAGATCTAACCGGTCTGTGGACGATGCCATTAACCTGGCTCTCCACTTCATCCTTCAGCATCTGGACTC
This sequence comes from Paratrypauchen microcephalus, assembly GCA_036785185.1. Lineage (NCBI taxonomy): Eukaryota > Metazoa > Chordata > Actinopteri > Gobiiformes > Gobiidae > Paratrypauchen > Paratrypauchen microcephalus. The sequence continues at coordinate 164,290 of JAVJIX010000173.1, forward strand.
CCCAGGAACATACGCCAGGATCCTGTTTGTGGACTTCAGCTCTGCTTTCAACACCATCCTCCCTGCTCTGCTCCAGGACAAGCTCGCTCAGCTAAACGTGCCTGACTCCACCTGCAGGTGGATCACTGACTTCCTGACGGATCGGAGGCAGTGCGTGCGGCTGGGCAAGAATGTCTCGGACTCCCGGACCATCAGTACAGGATCTCCACAGGGCTGTGTACTTTCTCCTCTGCTCTTCTCCCTGTACACAAACTGCTGCACCTCCGGCCACGACTCCGTCAAACTGGTTCAGTTTGCGGATGACACCACCCTCATCGGGCTCATCTCTGATGGCGATGAGTCTGCCTACAGGAGGGAGGTGGACCGGCTGGTGTCCTGGTGCAGCAGCAACAACCTGGATCTCAACACCCAGAAGACAGTGGAGATGATCGTGGACTTCAGGAAAGTCACAGCCCCCCATCCTCCTCTCTCCCTGACAGACTCCCCCATCACCACAGTGGACTCCTTCCGGTTCCTGGGCACTTACATCACACAGGACCTCAGGTGGGAGCCGACCATCAACTCCCTCATCAAGAAGGCCCAGCAGAGGTTGTACTTCCTGCGGCAGCTAAGAAAAGCCAAGCTGCCAGTCCAGATGATGGTGCAGTTCTACACGGCCATCATTGAGTCCATCCTCACCTCTTCCATCACTGTGTGGTGCTGGAGCCACTGTCAGGGACAAACAGAGACTCTGCCCAGAAGGTGATTGGCTGCAGCCTTCCATCTGTCCAGGACCTGTACGTCTCCAGGACCTGTACGTCTCCAGGACCTGTACGTCTCCAGGACCTGTACGTCTCCAGGACCTGTACGTCTCCAGGACCTGTACGTCTCCAGGACCTGTACGTCTCCAGGACTCGGGGGCGAGCAGGCTGGAGAGCAGCTGACACTTCTCACCCTGGACTATTTGAGCCACTTCCCTCTGGCAGGAGGCTACGGTCCATGGGGACCAGAACCTCCCATCACAAGAACAGTTTCTTTCCCTCTGCTGTTGGACTCCTGAACAATTCAGAACATCTGCACAAAGACACTTTATATCACCAGTCACTTTAATGACGTCATGTTTGCACTACTGTTCTGATGCTGCTCATCTGGACCTTTTTGTTATTTGGATTGTTTATTGTGTTTTTCTTTTACTATAGCTATATTTTAGGTATTATTATTATTTAGTGTTTTATGTTTGCACCTTATCACCGAGACAAGTTCCTAGTTTTGTGAACTCTGTTCACTTGACAATGGCAATAAAAATCTTTCTGATTCAGTTTAAAATAGTCTAATATGGGACCTTTAAAGTCATATTGGGATTCATACAAAAATATACAAATGATTTAAAAAATGACCATCTCGTCCTCTTCTTCACTCTCGTGGTCGGAGCGTTCATATTACTGTCCTCAGGCAGATGTGGACAGATGTGGACAGATGTGGACAGATGTGGACAGGTCTGGACCCCAGGGACACCTGACGGATTGGTGTAAAAATGTGTCTGACAGAAAGAGCCAGAGCTGCTCTCAGATTCATCACAAGTACAGCTGAGAACTAAACCAGGACTAAACCAGGACTAAACCAGGACTAAACCAGGACTAGACCAGGACTAGACCAGGACTAGACCAGGACTAAACCAGGACTAAACCAGGACTAAACCAGGACTAGACCAGGACTAGACCAGGACTAAACCAGGACTAAACCAGGACTAAACCAGGACTAGACCAGGACTAAACCAGGACTAAACCAGGACTAGACCAGGACTAAACCAGGACTAGACCAGGACTAGACCAGGACTAAACCAGGACTAAACCAGGACTAGACCAGGACTAAACCAGGACTAAACCAGGACTAGACCAGGACTAAACCAGGACTAAACCAGGACTAAACCAGGACTAGACCAGGACTAGACCAGGACTAAACCAGGACTAGACCAGGACTAAACCAGGACTAAACCAGGACTAAACCAGGACTAAACCAGGACTAGACCAGGACTAAACCAGGACTAAACCAGGACTAAACCAGGACTAGACCAGGACTAAACCAGGACTAAACCAGGACTAGACCAGGACTAAACCAGGACTAAACCAGGACTAAACCAGGACTAGACCAGGACTAGACCAGGACTAAACCAGGACTAAACCAGGACTAGACCAGGACTAAACCAGGACTAAACCAGGACTAAACCAGGACTAGACCAGGACTAAACCAGGACTAAACCAGGACTAAACCAGGACTAGACCAGGACTAAACCAGGACTAGACCAGGACTAGACCAGGACTAAACCAGGACTAAACCAGGACTAGACCAGGACTAAACCAGGACTAAACCAGGACTAGACCAGGACTAAACCAGGACTAGACCAGGACTAAACCAGGACTAGACCAGGACTAAACCAGGACTAGACCAGGACTAAACCAGGACTAAACCAGGACTAGACCAGGACTAAACCAGGACTAAACCAGGACTAGACCAGGACTAAACCAGGACTAAACCAGGACTAGACCAGGACTAAACCAGGACTAAACCAGGACTAAACCAGGACTAGACCAGGACTAAACCAGGACTAGACCAGGACTAGACCAGGACTAAACCAGGACTAAACCAGGACTAAACCAGGACTAGACCAGGACTAAACCAGGACTAAACCAGGACTAAACCAGGACTAGACCAGGACTTAATCATTGGATTGATATGGTGCTTTACAGAGCGTTATGTGGATCAATATAATTAGTCTAAAGTTCAGTCCACACTCTGTGGTGGTGAGATACGACTGTAGCCACAGCTGCCCTGGGGCAGACTGCTGACCATAAGGAGGGGATGAATAAGGCCGGGAAGAGATCGCTAGATTAGTCAAACATGCATGAATGAAAATCTGAAAGTTCTTCAGGCAAAACCCGTCTAAACTTAAACACCCCTCAGTCCTTTAGGCATTTAGAACAGCGTTTGTGAGCAGCAGGACGAGAGCGAGACATGTCCACAGTCACAGAGAGACAAAGAGCGAGACATGTCCACAGTCACAGAGAGACAGAGAGAGAGACATGTCCACAGTCACAGAGAGACAGAGAGAGAGACATGTCCACAGTCACAGAGAGACAGAGAGCGAGACATGTCCACAATCACAGAGAGACAGAGAGCGAGACATGTCCACAGTCACAGAGAGACAGAGAGAGAGACATGTCCACAGTCACAGAGAGACAGAGAGAGAGAGACATGTCCACAGTCACAGAGAGACAGAGAGCGAGACATGTCCACAATCACAGAGAGACAGAGAGCGAGACATGTCCACAGTCACAGAGAGACAGAGAGCGAGACATGTCCACAGTCACAGAGAGACAGAGAGAGAGACATGTCCACAATCACAGAGAGACAGAGAGCGAGACATGTCCACAGTCACAGAGAGACAGAGAGCGAGACATGTCCACAGTCACAGAGAGACAGAGAGAGAGACATGTCCACAGTCACAGAGAGACAGAGAGCGAGACATGTCCACAATCACAGAGAGACAGAGAGCGAGACATGTCCACAGTCACAGAGAGACAGAGAGAGAGACATGTCCACAATCACAGAGACACAGAGAGCGAGACATGTCCACAGTCACAGAGAGACAGAGAGCGAGACATGTCCACAGTCACAGAGAGACAGAGAGCGAGACATGTCCACAATCACAGAGAGACAAAGAGCGAGACATGTCCACAGTCACAGAGAGACAGAGAGCGAGACATGTCCACAATCACAGAGAGACAAAGAGCGAGACATGTCCACAATCACAGAGAGACAAAGAGCGAGACATGTCCACAGTCACAGAGAGACAGAGAGCGAGACATGTCCACAGTCACAGAGAGACAGAGAGCGAGACATGTCCACAGTCACAGAGAGACAGAGAGCGAGACATGTCCACAATCACAGAGAGACAGAGAGCGAGACATGTCCACAGTCACAGAGAGACAGAGAGCGAGACATGTCCACAGTCACAGAGAGACAGAGAGCGAGACATGTCCACAGTCACAGAGACAGAGAGCGAGACATGTCCACAGTCACAGAGAGACAGAGAGAGAGACATGTCCACAGTCACAGAGAGACAGAGAGCGAGACATGTCCACAGTCACAGAGAGACAGAGAGCGAGACATGTCCACAGTCACAGAGAGACAGAGAGCGAGACATGTCCACAGTCACAGAGAGACAAAGAGCGAGACATGTCCACAGTCACAGAGAGACAGAGAGCGAGACATGTCCACAATCACAGAGAGACAAAGAGCGAGACATGTCCACAATCACAGAGAGACAGAGAGCGAGACATGTCCACAGTCACAGAGAGACAGAGAGCGAGACATGTCCACAGTCACAGAGAGACAGAGAGCGAGACATGTCCACAGTCACAGAGAGACAAAGAGCGAGACATGTCCACAATCACAGAGAGACAGAGAGAGAGACATGTCCACAGTCACAGAGAGACAGAGAGCGAGACATGTCCACAGTCACAGAGAGACAAAGAGCGAGACATGTCCACAATCACAGAGACAGAGAGCGAGACATGTCCACAGTCACAGAGAGACAGAGAGCGAGACATGTCCACAGTCACAGAGAGACAGAGAGCGAGACATGTCCACAGTCACAGAGAGACAGAGAGCGAGACATGTCCACAGTCACAGAGAGACAGAGAGCGAGACATGTCCACAATCACAGAGAGACAGAGAGCGAGACATGTCCACAGTCACAGAGAGACAGAGAGCGAGACATGTCCACAGTCACAGAGACAGAGAGCGAGACATGTCCACAATCACAGAGAGACAGAGAGAGAGACATGTCCACAATCACAGAGACAGAGAGCGAGACATGTCCACAGTCACAGAGAGACAGAGAGCGAGACATGTCCACAGTCACAGAGACAGAGAGCGAGACATGTCCACAGTCACAGAGAGACAGAGAGAGAGACATGTCCACAATCACAGAGACAGAGAGCGAGACATGTCCACAGTCACAGAGAGACAGAGAGCGAGACATGTCCACAGTCACAGAGAGACAGAGAGCGAGACATGTCCACAGTCACAGAGAGACAGAGAGAGAGAGACATGTCCACAGTCACAGAGAGACAGAGAGCGAGACATGTCCACAGTCACAGAGAGACAGAGAGCGAGACATGTCCACAGTCACAGAGAGACAGAGAGCGAGACATGTCCACAGTCACAGAGAGACAGAGAGCGAGACATGTCCACAGTCACAGAGAGACAGAGAGCGAGACATGTCCACAGTCACAGAGAGACAGAGAGAGAGACATGTCCACAGTCACAGAGAGACAGAGAGCGAGACATGTCCACAGTCACAGAGAGACAAAGAGCGAGACATGTCCACAGTCACAGAGAGACAGAGAGCGAGACATGTCCACAGTCACAGAGAGACAGAGAGCGAGACATGTCCACAGTCACAGAGAGACAGAGAGCGAGACATGTCCACAGTCACAGAGAGACAGAGAGCGAGACATGTCCACAATCACAGAGAGACAGAGAGCGAGACATGTCCACAATCACAGAGAGACAGAGAGCGAGACATGTCCACAGTCACAGAGAGATAGAGAGCGAGACATGTCCACAGTCACAGAGAGACAGAGAGCGAGACATGTCCACAGTCACAGAGAGACAGAGAGCGAGACATGTCCACAATCACAGAGACAGAGAGCGAGACATGTCCACAGTCACAGAGAGACAGAGAGAGAGACATGTCCACAGTCACAGAGAGACAGAGAGTGAGACATGTCCACAGTCACAGAGAGACAGAGAGCGAGACATGTCCACAGTCACAGAGAGACAGAGAGCGAGACATGTCCACAATCACAGAGACAGAGAGCGAGACATGTCCACAGTCACAGAGAGACAGAGAGAGAGACATGTCCACAGTCACAGAGAGACAGAGAGCGAGACATGTCCACAGTCACAGAGAGACAGAGAGCGAGACATGTCCACAGTCACAGAGAGACAGAGAGCGAGACATGTCCACAGTCACAGAGAGACAGAGAGCGAGACATGTCCACAGTCACAGAGAGACAGAGAGCGAGACATGTCCACAGTCACAGAGAGACAGAGAGCGAGACATGTCCACAGTCACAGAGAGACAGAGAGCGAGACATGTCCACAATCACAGAGAGACAGAGAGCGAGACATGTCCACAGTCACAGAGAGACAGAGAGCGAGACATGTCCACAGTCACAGAGAGACAGAGAGCGAGACATGTCCACAATCACAGAGAGACAGAGAGCGAGACATGTCCACAGTCACAGAGAGACAGAGAGCGAGACATGTCCACAGTCACAGAGAGACAGAGAGCGAGACATGTCCACAGTCACAGAGAGACAGAGAGCGAGACATGTCCACAGTCACAGAGAGACAGAGAGCGAGACATGTCCACAGTCACAGAGAGACAGAGAGCGAGACATGTCCACAGTCACAGAGAGACAGAGAGCGAGACATGTCCACAGTCACAGAGAGACAGAGAGCGAGACATGTCCACAGTCACAGAGAGACAGAGAGCGAGACATGTCCACAGTCACAGAGAGACAAAGAGCGAGACATGTCCACAGTCACAGAGACAGGGAGTGAGACATGTCCACAGTCACAGAGAGACAGAGAGAGAGACATGTCCACAATCACAGAGACAGGGAGTGAGACATGTCCACAATCACAGAGAGACAGAGAGAGAGACATGTCCACAGTCACAGAGAGACAGAGAGCGAGACATGTCCACAGTCACAGAGACAGAGAGTGAGACATGTCCACAGTCACAGAGACAGAGAGTGAGACATGTCCACAGTCACAGAGACAGAGAGTGAGACATGTCCACAATCACAGAGAGACAGAGAGAGAGACATGTCCACAATCACAGAGACAGGGAGTGAGACATGTCCACAGTCACAGAGAGACAGAGAGCGAGACATGTCCACAGTCACAGAGAGACAGAGAGCGAGACATGTCCACAGTCACAGAGACAGGGAGTGAGACATGTCCACAGTCACAGAGAGACAGAGAGCGAGACATGTCCACAGTCACAGAGAGACAGAGAGCGAGACATGTCCACAGTCACAGAGAGACAGAGAGCGAGACATGTCCACAGTCACAGAGAGACAGAGAGCGAGACATGTCCACAGTCACAGAGAGACAGAGAGCGAGACATGTCCACAGTCACAGAGAGACAGAGAGCGAGACATGTCCACAGTCACAGAGAGACAGAGAGCGAGACATGTCCACAGTCACAGAGAGACAAAGAGCGAGACATGTCCACAGTCACAGAGACAGGGAGTGAGACATGTCCACAGTCACAGAGAGACAGAGAGAGAGACATGTCCACAATCACAGAGACAGGGAGTGAGACATGTCCACAATCACAGAGAGACAGAGAGAGAGACATGTCCACAGTCACAGAGAGACAGAGAGCGAGACATGTCCACAGTCACAGAGACAGAGAGTGAGACATGTCCACAGTCACAGAGACAGAGAGTGAGACATGTCCACAGTCACAGAGACAGAGAGTGAGACATGTCCACAATCACAGAGAGACAGAGAGTGAGACATGTCCACAGTCACAGAGACAGAGAGTGAGACATGTCCACAGTCACAGAGACAGAGAGTGAGACATGTCCACAGTCACAGAGACAGAGAGTGAGACATGTCCACAGTCACAGAGACAGAGAGTGAGACATGTCCACAGTCACAGAGACAGAGAGTGAGACATGTCCACAGTCACAGAGACAGGGAGCGAGACATGTCCACAGTCACAGAGACAGGGAGTGAGACATGTCCACAGTCACAGAGACAGAGAGTGAGACATGTCCACAGTCACAGAGAGACAGAGAGAGAGACATGTCCACAGTCACAGAGAGACAGAGAGTGAGACATGAGGCTGCAGAGCTGCTGGAGCTGTTGGTTTTAGGATTTTGTGTTGAAAATTCTGAAATGTCGGCATTTTTTCTCATTATATTTATTTTATCCAGTTGAATCCAGTTTTCCTCTGAAAGCTGCTCTGTTCTCAGCCGTAGAAAACATCACGCTGGAGTTGACCGCGAGACAGCGTTTGTCCAACAGTAGAACACAGACCTGTACTCCGTTACCTGCATGATTCCATAGCAATAAAAGTTAAAACCATATTACGGAACATTCTCCACAAGTACGTTTTATGCCATACTGTGAAAGATTTCCATCAGCATAAGCAGGAGGAGGCCCTAGTCCAGGCCCAGTAGAGTCAGGTTTGTGGAGATGCAAGCCCGCTCACAGTAACACGTGTTTTATGATTTTCAGTGTGTTGTATATTGCGTGTTCTTATCAAGAGACGACCAAGATTCAAAAAGGTTAAAATTTACTAAAGGTTTATTTCCCTAACAATATTTCTAATATGGAGCTCCGGGTCCAAGTTTCTGCCCTGGTGCGTACGCCTCCGTACGACTTACCCAGCGCTTACAAAGAAGTGACTGCCCCTTCCCTGGAGCTTACAGGAGCAAGTTTTACACCAGCAGCTGCAATCTGACCGCTTGCTCCTCCCTCACACACAGATAAAATACAATATGCAAAGAATATGTTGATTCAGGATCCGGCTTCTGCTCCGGCCCACATTCTTCTGCTGCAACGCGCAATCTTCCTTTCCTCCAGTCTTCCCCTCCTCCACAGCGCGCTCACCACAACCAGATCCTTCCTGTTATAAATTCCACGTACCCCCAATCACGCAATCTCCCTTCCTGGCACACACTCCACAGAGAGACAGAACACATTCATCTCCAGTGTTCTTTCAAATAAATGTTTATATGTTGTACGATATTCACTGCGTGCACATGGACGAGTGGAATCCGACTGCAAACGGATTGGGATCGTATCAGATTCATGTGCACAGGCTAAAGATCGTACAGGGATTGGTTTCCCCAGTCCGATTGGAACCCCTGGTTTAGGCCGATAGTAATCCGCTCGGTGCCGCCTTGTGCACGATATCGGATCAGATTGGCGTACTGCGCATGCGCGGGAATTTTCGCCAGGGATTTCACCTGGAAGTGGCAGGAGGCACCGATGCCGTCATAAATAGCGATTGTTGCCGGAAAAGTCAGACGAAATCATGTCTGCGAAGAAAGAATGCACAACACGTACACCAATGCTGCTCCGGCAAACTCCTCGAGCGCCGTCTTTGTATACGCCACATAGTTTGTTGTGTTTTTATTGAGTTGCCATCACCCGGAAGTAGTTGGACGACAGCGCCACATAGCGTAGGTCACTGACCTGAATCAGATTGCACGAGCTTCATGCGCACTCGGATTGGACGACAGACCACCCGCCGAGTAACGGGAGAAATCCAATCCGATCCTAATCTGATCCTACCATGTGCACGCACTCATAGAAATATGATTAATTATATGCATGCACCTAAAATGTATTAATTCAACATTTCTTCAAGTGCAACAAAAACATTTTTAAAAGCATTTACTTTAGTTGATAAAAAAAAAGTGACATACTGCAGCTTTAATATGTTCATTTTAGGTCAAGTCTAACCTGTCGTGTGACTTTAAGCATCTTGAAAAGTGAAATGAGTGAGAGTCTTTTGTCTGAAGTTTCTCGGAGTATAATTTATAGTCCTTCACATTATCTGTCCATCTGACCCCATCTCCCTCTTTCTGTCCCTCTCTTTTCCCTCTTTCCCTCCCTCTTTTCAAGTGCTTATTTCTTCCTGTTGTTTTCTTGTTGATGATGAATGAGTCCAGTGTCTCCCATCCATCTTCAGAGCAGCTCCATCTCTCGCTCCATCCCACACCTCCTACTACCACCAAAAAGTAGGATTTACTGCGTTTCTTTGGCAGAGCCTCTCAGTCCGGCGGTGATTCTTTTAGTCAGACAGGAGCGTTTGTTTACCTGCTTTACATGTTTTAGCTGCTCGGCTTCGTCACGTAGGTGTAGTGACGTGTCTCGTGCTACTTTACTTGGTTTGGCCAGACAGTGGGGGAAGATTACGCCCCCTAGTGTCGGACGTCTTCTCCAGTGCTGCATCCCGTGTGCGTGGCATGCGGCGAGGGTCATGGCTGGTGAAGCACTGACGTCGTCACAATCAGATTTACAAATCTGTAAACCAGGGCCAGTTTCTCTCCTGTGACTGGAGCGCGGAATATTTTTGATGTGAAGCTGAAAATTAATTATTATTGTTCAGTGCAGAACACACCGAGAAGCGTCATGAATTAAAATAGCAACGTTTTTAGCGCGATCTGGTTCTGAATGTGAGCGGTGGACTGCTCATGTTTAAGGAGTTTTCTTTGCAAATTTCTCAGGTCACAATCTCCATCTGGGTCCAGACAGCAGGTTGAGAAAAGAAGGAAAAGCAGAAAAGACGATTTCTTACCACGCTTTCGTCCCGTAGTCTGGAGCAAACCCTTTAGCTCCGGTGTTGGTCTTCCTTTAATAATAACCTCCTGCTTCGACCCAAAGTCCAGTTTAGAAAACTGCTCGAGCTTTAATATGAAATCTTCCTCCATTTAAAAAGTCGTATCATGGTCGGATTTTTCGAGTCCATGAAAACGCTCTATATAATATCAATATAATTCATTCATTCATTCATTTTCTTCCGCTTTTTCCATTTTCTGGGTCGCGGGGGCAGCAGTCCAAGCAGTGTTCTGCTGCCCAGAACACAATGCACCAGCCCCCATGAATCCTCCCGCGGGTGGTGGGTCCACAGGAGGACGGCTCACGTCACAACGGGCCTTGATGTATCTTCTGCCATGGGGGCCACCAGTGTCCACAGACACTGGGGGCGAGGTGGGGTTAAGTGTCTTGCCCAAGGACACAACGGCAGCGCTCATCTGTGGGAGCTGGGATCACATGCGGTCAACCCATCGAGAGCGGGATTCAAACCGCCAACCCCTGGATCACTAGACAAACGCTCTACCAACTGAGCTACTGCCGCCCCGTCAACATGATTCTTAGTCTTAATCCATAAAAGTCCTGATGCCCTCCCCTTTAACTCCGGACCCTCTGATGTTCTAACGGCGCTAACACAAGGCTAATTGAATTCACACTTGTGGAGACAGAAAGAACAGATCGATTGTAACCGCGGACTTCTCATTCACAGCACACGCCGCTAACAGCTAAATGCTAATAAGATCGCGCCATTTGATCTGGATGGACCGAGATGGATTCATACTTTTGCCTTCAGATAAAAATAAAAGTTGGGTTAACAAGCAGATAGCGTACCCTCCAGCGGAAAAGTCACACAGCGCACCATGAAGCAGATTTGTTCATGTGATACTTTGACTTTTACTTGAGTGCTTTTCTTTGCTCCGGTGTCTGTACTTTTACTTAAAGGAAAATTAACGTGTTTTTTTTACAATCTGAGCCTTCTTTCAGCAATAAAACAAGTAGTTTTACTCACCCATAGCAGTTTGGTGTCAATTGGAGCAGTATCGTAGAACTTATGTTGAGCCGTTCTGTTCTACTAATGATCCCGTATCCGTTAGCGTGAGTGCTCGGGGCATTACTTTGCGGTGTCCAAATAACACAAACTTTAGCACTTTTCAAATCACAGAAGATCACTGTGTCAGCGTAGACTTTTAGTGGATTCCAAAACGGCCTGAAACCCGATATGCAGCTATAGTTTCATTTGATGACGTCATCAGAGAGGACAGTGCGCATGCGTGAACTCAGCTGTTTTGTAAACACCGCTAGTCCGAAAGAAGCTAACACCGCTCTGAACTTTACTTTTCTGTTGCGATATCGGGTTTCAGGCCGTTTTGGAATCCACTAAAAGTCTACGCTGACACAGCGATCTTCTGTGATTTGAAAAGTGCTAAAGTTTGTGTTATTTGGACACCGCAAATCAGTGCCCCGAGCACTCACGCTAACGGATACGGGATCATTAGTAGAACAGAACGGCTCAACATAAGTTCTGCGATACTGCTCCAATTGACACCAAAGTGCTATGGGTGAGTAAAACTACTTGTTTTATTGCTGAAAGAAGGCACAGATTGTAAAAAAAAACGTTACTTTTCCTTTAAGTAACAAAACTGAGAACTTGTTTCACCATGAAAGGAGTGCGACGTCATAGGAATTTATTCACTGACAAAACAGTGAAAAACACCAGGATCACATAAAGCTGGTTAATTTTCAGATCTATACAGTACTATAGAGCGTTTTCATGGACTCGAAAAATCCGACCGTGACCCGGACGTGCAGCCATGCTGGAGATATCGCTCTCTCAAAGTAAACATGCTTATATACTGTAGCAACCGTGCAGAAAAAAAATCTAAATTTCACAATAAACCTTCCACATCGGAATCCAAAACTTCAGATACAGTTGACCACAGAGATAAGTTGGACGCCAAAGAAAAGGAGCGTTATATGAAAGAACTCAAATTAATTGGGCGAGAAGATCCTTATGAGATGGATTCAAGTATGTTCAGTGACGGTGGTGATTTGTTGATTCTGCTGCTGTAAGAGATCCGGATATTGTCAACTACCTGGTCTTCTCCCCAAGCCCTGACCAGACCCTCCAGGAATTCACGATGTTGCGATTTGCAACTTCAACGCAACTTCAGCCAATCCCCGTGAATTCAGGGCGGTGTTGCAATTTTGACCAATCGCCGCAACTTTCCCGCAATTTTTACTAATTTTGACCAATCATCGGCGACGTATTGAACTCACGCCGACCAACTTCCTTCTGCCTTACTTCCGTGTGACAAAACGAAACAGCGGCCGTGTCCCAGTTCCCGGCAGTGTTGCCAACTTAGTGACTTTGTCGCTATTTTTAGCTACTTTCTGGACCCCCCTAGCGAGAAAATTAGACAAAAGCGACGAGCGACAAATCTAGCGACTTTTTTTGGTGATCAGAGGCTCCAAGATCACGGGAGGGGGAAAAAATAATTGCGCCGTTTTCTCTCTTTCCCCGTTCAGAGAAAGAGACAGAGAGGGGCAGTGGAAGAGAGACACAGGCAGAGAGGGGCGGGGGCGGAGTTGAGAACAGCGCGGACTGTTGCGGACTGTCGCTTCACTCACAGGCACAGACACGGCGCACACACACACACACACACACACACACACACTCACACACACACACACACACACACACACACACACACTCACACACACCAGTCTCTCCTCTACTCCCTCCCATCTCGTCAGATCGCCTGGTCTTCAAAAAAAAATAAAATAAATAAAAAGCTATAGTTTACCCCCTATAGCACAACAAAATAAAAAAGAAATAAAAAGCTTTAGTTAAACTACAGAACACGAAAAAAAAACACAAAATAAAAAGGCAAGCTATAGATCTTGGACTACAGCTCAAAAAAATAAAAATCTAAAAAATAAAAAACAAATAAAAAACAAACAAACAAGTATATGTAATAACAACACCAATAAAAGGTTAGTGTCACGGGGTAAGGAAGGTTAGGATGTGCTGTCTCGCTCGTCTAGCTACTTTTAGCTACTTCTGGGCGGGCCAATAGCTACTTCCGATGCTGGGGAGTTGGCAACACTGGTTCCCAGAGCGCACAGCTCGGAGCGCGGCCCGAAGGGGGCTCAGACTGCAGTCAAGGAGGTGCACACTTGCTCAGCCCCGACTGCAGTCCGCGGACCGCTTAACGACTGCGGTCTTCAGACCGCGTGTTAACTGCGCATGGGACAAAAAAGAAGTGGGACAGCAGTCGTTGCGCCGGTGTACTGTCGAAATGTGTGACGCACATGCCCTTCAAACCACACTCCGAACTGTGCACTCTGGGAACTGGGACACGGCTTCTAATGGCAAAGAAACATGTCTGCGGCGCCATTTGCCCACAAAAATAACAGCAAAAGACCGAAACAGTTCCCCTCCTAGTAGTCATTTATTTTGGATGTTGGTAAGGTTGTTTTAGGACCATATCTGTGATCTCTGTGTCTTTGTATTATTCTTTGTCAGTAATAACTCAGTATTCAAAATATTACTCAATTTTAATTACAAAAAGCGAAAATCGCAACTATTTATCGCAACTTTCACTTCCTCCTGCAACAAAATCGCAACAAAAACCTTAAAAGCACCGCAACTTTTATCACAACATTTTGGAAAAGCTCCCACAAATCCAGGCATTTTAGCCCGCTCCTGGGGGGTCTGCCTGATACAGCACATGTGAGACTTCCTGGTGAAGCTCAGACTCACGACACACAAACAGTTGCAAAATTTTATTTTTTCAGTGGGTAAAAATGACCAGTGACTAAAATATTGTTTTCACCATCAGAATTCCCTTTGAAATCAGCACTTTGTGATATTTATTCAGAACCACTGCACTAAATAAGGACAGATACACATTCCAGGAGCACTCTTACCTGTTCCTTATATTAAATTCATCACATTCTTACATTCCTCTTTCACCGTTGCCGGGTGAAAATCACCTAAAGCCTGTAGGAAAAAGTGGCTTTGGGGAAGGGAAACACCTCCACCTTCAAAGACGTCAAAAACACTGGTGAAGCTCCTCAGGGACCCACGACACTCAGAAAAATGCAACATATTGAAAATCATGTAAATACTTTTGCACCGGCGATAGTGCTCTAGGGTTAAACCAGTTTGGTCCAGAGTTATTCCTCACTTTCCTTTTGCATTTCAAACATTCTAATTATTCACCAAAAGTAATTTAAAACAGCTAAATGCTAATAAGGTAATGCTATGACCTGGATGCTCTGCTATGATCAAGATTTTAGCTGAATTCATAAAAAGTTTCCAAACAATCCTTCGCCAATACAAGCTGGGTTTAGTTTGGCTCTTTTGCACCGCTCTTCGTGAACTGTTGGAACCGGATCTCATTTTTCAAAAGAACCAAATCTTCTTTTATCTCCATGTTTATGCATTTCTACCAGGGGTGAGATACAATTTCCACAAGACGAGACGAGTAGCAGCTGCTTTTACCTTTACTTTGGGAGAGTTTGGCAATTCTAGGACTGAAACTATCCAAATGTTTCAAAAACGCAGTGGAGCACTTCCTGTATTACCACATGACATCACAAGTTGGTCAGTTTGAGAGACAAACTCAGCCTAAATGTGCAGGTTTGAGTGTTAAACATGTGTAAATGAAACAAAACACAACCCCAGGTCTGTTTATGAAGAGGAAACAACATTATAGATCATTAACAGATCAGAAAACACCGTAATTCTTTAACTTGAACCAAAGAAAGAGTTGTCCATGTTTGCTACTAATAAAAAAGCAAAAACTCCTAAAATACTTGTTACTTTGTGCAGTCGTAGCAGTTTAAAGTGCTTGTGTCAGCTACAACCGAAAGTCTCCATCCCACACAAATATATCGACTCCTGCCTCTCACTTGAGGAGGAGGTTGTGGGTTGGACTCCTGATGTACAGCTCTGGGAAAAAATAAGAGACCACTGCAAAATGATCAGTTTTTCTGATTTTACTACTTATAGGTTTGTGTTTGGGCAAAAGGAACATTTTTGTTTGAGTCTATAAACTACTGACAACATTTCCCCCAAATTCCAAATAAAAATATGATCGTTTAGAGCATTTATTTACAGAAAATGACAAATGGTGAAAATAACAAAAAAGATCCATGTTTTCAGAGCTCAAACAATGCAAAGAAACAAGATCAAATTCATTTTAAAACAACATAATACTAATGTTTACATGTGTGAAAAGTCCCTCAGTCGTCCAGGTAGAATCCATGATCACAGGAGAAGTTCAATTTGTCAACTGGACAAAGTTTGTTTGGTTGAAAACGTTTCGCCGCTCATCCGAGAGGCTTCGTCAGCTCTAATAAGAATACTGGTAAGACACTTGCTTATATCTTGCTGCAGGGAGGAGCTAACTAGCTAACTACTTTCCGGAACTATCTCATTGGTTTCAGTCTTTTGTTTCTCTGGCGTCTAGATAACGATCCCTATTCATCCCTACACGACTGTTTTTCACACCTCTGGCCCTGACCTGGCTCTAGCCCTATTGTTTCCCTGTTTGTTTGATCTAGGCTTAATAATGGAATTGTAGATGGGAGACAAATTATGTCTGACTCCACCATTTCTGTTCAGAGAAGGATTCTCTTTTTTGACAAAAATAGCCTCTTTAACTCCCCTCTCAAACCAGTTCTTTTCCCTGGCTAAGATCTGAACCTCACTGTCCTCAAATGAATGGCCCGTGGCTTCTAGGTGAAGGTGTACGGCAGAAGACGGTCCACTCTGGCACGCCCGTCTGTGTTGGTACATCCTCTTGTGAAGTGGCTGTTTTGTTTCTCCAGTGTAGCGCTCACTGCAGTCTTCACTACACTGAATGGAGTAGACCACATTGCTTTGTTTGTGGCTCGGTGTTTTGTCCTTTGGGTGGACGAGTTTTTGTCTTAAAGTGTTTGTGGGTTTGAAATAAACTGGGATTTCATATTGTCTGAAAATCCTCTGTAGTTTTTCAGAAACACCGGCCAGGTACGGAATCGCTACCCCTTTCCTCCTGGGTTCGGATTCTCTGTTGTCTTGTTTATTGCCCTTGTCTCTCTTGGTTTTGTTGACAGCCCACTTAGGATATCCACAAACAGAGAGGGCTTCCTGCACATGTTGTTCTTCTTTCTCCTTACCCTCTGTGCTTGTGGGAACCACTTGGGCCCTGTGTTGTAATGTCCGAATAACACCCAGTTTGTGCTGCAGTGGGTGGTGTGAATCAAAAAGCAGGTATTGGTCTGTGTGTGTGTGCTTCCTGAAGACTTCTACTTGGAGTCCCCGGTCTCCTCCTATCGTTACTGCACAATCTAAGAACGCCAATGTGTTATCCTTGGCATCTTCACGGGTGAATTTGATATTAGGATCTACAGAATTGATATGTGCAGTAAAAGGTTCCAAATCTTGAATTTTGATTTTTGTAAAATTATCATCAACATAACGAAACCAGTGTGTGTAGTGAAGACTGCAGTGAGCGCTATATTGGAGAAACCAAGCAGCCACTTCACAAGAGGATGTACCAACACAGACGAGAGAGCCAGTGTGGACCGTCTTCTGCCGTACATCTTCACCTAGAAGCCACGGGCCATTCGTTTGAGGACAGTGAGGTTCAGATCTTAGCCAGGGAAAAGAACTGGTTTGAGAGGGGAGTTAAAGAGGCTATTTTTGTCAAAAAAGAGAATCCTTCTCTGAACAGAAATGGTGGAGTAAGACATAATTTGTCTCCCATCTATAATTCCATTCTTAAGCGTAGATCAAACAAACAGGGAAACAATATGGCTAGAGCCAGGTCAGGACCAGAGGTGTGAAAAACAGTCGTGTAGGGATGAATAGGGAACGTTATCTAGACGCCAGAGAAACAAAAGACGGAAACCAATGAGATAGTTTCGGAAAGTAGTTAGCTAGGTAGCTCCTCCCTACAGCAAGATATAAGCAAGTGTCTTACCAGTATTCTTATTAGAGCTGACGAAGCCTCTCGGATGAGCGGCGAAATGTTTTCAACCAAACAAACTTTGTCCAGTTGACAAATTGAACTTCTCCTGTTATCACTAATGTTTACACTTAAGAAGAGTTCACAAATCAATATTTGGTGCAATAACCCTTATTTTTAATCCTAGTTTAGTCCCAGTCTTTCACATTGTTCTTGGGTGACTTTATTCCACTCCTGGTGCAAGAACTGAAGTAGCTCAGCTTTGTGTTTGTGTTGGAATTCCACAGACGCTGAATGGAATGGCTGTGATACATGTAGAGATGCTGATTTCACAAAAACATGCAGTGGTCTTGTGAGCTTTCAGAAAAGGCATCAAAACAGGCTTAGGCGGGAAATTGAGGTTATTAGCATTTTACTGTTGAATTAGGCAGAGATACAAATGTAATATGACATCAGGACATCTTGCTGTTGTACCATCGTGTCACCTCACACGACCATATCCCCTCGACTCACACTGGTCACACACAACTGCTGTCTTAAATACAGGATTGTGGTATTCAGTGACATAAGCTCCCAAAAGTTAGCCAATAGTAGCAGTTAACCAATAGTTAAAGTTAGCCAATAGTTGATGGATGGGAACAGGTGGATATCCCATTACACTCAAACAGCTAAAACCCATTTTAACATATAGACTCACTTCCCAGTACTCCCCGATGCTTCCCAGTACTTGAATACAGAGAATATAATGCATAAGTACATATGAGAATACACATGTATATCAAAATGAAATCCCACAGTCTCAGCTAGAGCTGTATTATAACTTGTACAGATATTTATATTTTTAACTATAAACCCATGACATACTAGGTAAATTAAATCACTATGCTCAATAAGATTAATTCAGCAAGTGTCCATAAGATGGCGCTGGTCATGACTGCCATGTGCTTATAACACATTTACAAAAGCATTTCCTTAAATAATCTCGCTCAAGTGGTTCGTTGCACCATAGACTGGTTTAGGTTAGCTTTAGCTTTAGCCACGTTGTACTTTCCTTACACTTGACCGCTAGCTTAGCAGGTTAGCTTACAACACGATTACAATTTCCTCAGAAACCCTTTCCAAACTTTTCCTACAGTACACAGGGTAATAACCTTTGACATCTCATAACTTTGACCATTTACATAAAACTAGTGATGTTACGGTCTGTGTGAAGTGTGTGTCGAGTAATCAGCAAAAATCCAGGCGAAGTGTGGTTCAGAGCGTGGTTTGATGATGTAAGCGATGACGTTCGAACCTTCCTGAAGCACCGTACCACGTGACTGATTCAGGAAGTGGTTTGCTGGTTTGGCATGTGAACCGCGCGTCATTTGAAATATAAGGCACGGCGAAACGCAACGGAGTCGACCCGCACATCGTGTGTTTGGTTTGGTTGGTGTTTGGTTTGTATCTGTGAGTGTTTAAAAGATGGAACCAGCGAAAAAATAAAGTTTTCCCCTGTTTGAGAGTACTTTGACTTGATCACATCCATTAAAGGTCCCATGGCATGAAATTTTCACTTTCTGAGGTTTTTGAACGTTAATGTGAGCTCCCCTACCCTGTTAAGCTAAAAGTTGTGAAATGTGTAAACTGAGCATTTGCTGTCCTTTTCTGTGTTTGAAAAAAAGACAGCCCAAACGGGCGATTCTGAACAAGGGGAATTTCTGACGTCACACTTGGGGAAAGGTTTCCACCCCCTGACGATGTCCACATGAGTGATCATAGTCTTGTGTTGTGTGATCTGCGCTTTAGTCCTGAGCCCAAGCCTTCAGAAGGTCTCAGAGGCGTGTCATCACTGCTAGTACTGCAGACAGATTTTCTGTAATGTTTGACCCTCTTTTGTTTGAGGATTGTTTTAATGTGGATGGTTTGATTTGGCTCCTGTCAGATCCAATCTGTTTACGCAGAAAAAAGCATGTCCTTGGATTAATGAAAATATCCTAAGTCTTAAGAGACAGTGTCGAAAGACCGAACGGCTGTGGAAATCCACAAGTCTTGAAGTGCACAGGCTGTATCTTAAAGGCCCAGTGTGTAGGATTCGTGGCGCATAGGTGGTGTAGGTACCATGCACTTCCTCTTTTGGCTACGGCAGACCTCGAGGGTCACCCGGGCGCGCCGTAACGCGGACAGCTCACGTACCCGCTGTGTGAGCTCTCGCCGACAACTACTGTATAAATAAAACACGGTCCCGTTCACTGTTTTTTTTCTCTTTTCTCATGAAAACACACATTCCCGATCATGTACCATGACACTCTACACATCAAATGAAACCTTACAGTCTCCTCTTTTTGACTATGCAATTCATTTCCCGGCACAACAATCACTCCCCGAGCACATGGGGCTTTTATATGGAAAAGCACAAAACGAGGTTTGTTACTTAGCTTACCTTTGAAGGCTCTGGACAGGTCAAACTCTGTATTTCACCATAAACTTGCTCTCAATCTGTCCGTAAGGATCCAGCGAATAAAATCCAGTAAAACAATTTAGTCCAAAACACGTGTTAGATCCATTACGACGTGTGATCCGGCAGCATGCTTGTGTTGTTTACCCAAAACCACGAGCCTTGCCGAAGGCGGAGCCCAAATGTCCTTCTGCGGCTCTCGTATTCAAAATGGCTGCCTCTGCATGGGGAAGATCCCCCTTTTATGTGACTATATCTAAGTCCAAAAGAATACTTTGATTTCATGATGGAAGTGAAAAGGCTTGGAAAACAATGTATTTTTGAATGGGTATCTTCAATTTCAGTAATTAACGGGTAATTCAGTAATTACACACTGTCCCTTTAAGGATCTTGTGTTGTCACACAACACAATGGTGGAGAAGGCCAGATCTGACTATATTCGTCAACTGGTGACAGTTAACAAGAAAAATCCCAAAGTGTTTGACACAATTAATTCTCTTGTGGGCCCTGCTGTTTCAGTTACCCCTATTTTTTCGGAAGCTGACAGCAATGCTTTTCTGACTTTCTTCAATGATAAAATTAAGACAAGGATAAAATCCCGCCTCCTCCATGTGGTGCCCTCACAGCTATTGAACGAGTCTCAAGCATGTGCTTCTCTTTTAGGCCCGTGATCCTTGCTGAAATCTCGGCACTGGTGACCAAGATGAAACCCTCCTCTTGTTCATCAGATGTCCTTCCTTGTAGACTCTTCCTTAAAGTGTTTGAGGTACTTGGCCCCTGGGTGACTAACATGGTTAACCTCTCTTTGACCTCTGGTGTGTTTCCCAATGCTTTTAAACATGCCATAGTGCAGCCATTACTTAAAAGAGCAGGTTTGGACGCGACAGTTCCAAATAATTTTAGACCAATCTCCAAGCTCCCATTTCTGTCCAAGATTCTTGAGAAAGTGGTTTGTGAACAGTTGACATTTTTTCTGGACCAAAACAACATCCATGAGACATTTCAGTCTGGTTTCCGTAAACAACACTCCACAGAAACAGCTTTACTGAAAGTGTCCAGCGACATTATGATGTCCGCTGATTCTGGAAAATGCACTGTTCTGGTTCTCTTGGACTTTGATACTGTTGACCATCAGGTTCTGCTGAGAAGATTGAGGGATCATATGGGTCTGTCGGGGTCAGTTCTTCAGTGGTTTTCCTCATATTTGTCTGGCCGGAGCTTTAGTGTTTCAGTTAATCACATAAGATCTGAGACTGCAGACTTATGGTGTGGAGTCCCACAAGGCTCCGTCCTGGGTCCTGTTCTGTTTTTGTTATATGTGACTCCTTTAGGAAAAATCTTCCAAAGATTCAGTGATGTCTCCTACCACCTATTTGCAGATGATATTCAGATTTACTGCTCCTTTAAGCCGTCTGAGATCCAGAAGCTTGATTCCTTTCTCCATTGTTTGGTGGAGGTTAAACAATGGCTAACCGATAACTCCATCCATCCATCCATTTTCTTCCGCTTATCCGGGGCCGGGTCGCGGGGGCAACAGTCTAAGCAGGGACCTCCAGACTTCCTTCACCCCGGACACTTCCTCCAGCTCCTCCGGGGGGACCCCAAGGCGTTCCCAGGCCAGCCGGGACACATAGTCCCTCCAGCGTGTCCTGGGTCTTCCCCGGGGCCTCCTCCCGGTGGGACATGCCCGGAACACCTCCCGAGGGAGGCGTCCAGGAGGCATCCGGAACAGATGCCCGAGCCACCTCAGCTGGCTCCTCTCCACGTGGAGAAGCAGCGGCTCTACTCCGAGCTCCTCCTGTGTGACCAAGCTCCTCACCCTATCTCTAAGGGTGCGCCCAGCCACTCTGCGGAGGAAACTCATTTCGGCCGCTTGTATCCGCGATCTCGTCCTTTCGGTCATTACCCAAAGCTCATGGCCATAGGTGAGGGTAGGAACGTAGATTGACCGGTAAATTGAGAGCTTCGCCTTTTGGCTCAGCTCCCTCTTCACCACAACGGTCCGGTACAACGACCGCATCACTGCCGACGCTGCACCAATCCGCCTGTCAATCTCACGCTCCATCCTCCCCTCACTCGTGAACAAGACCCCGAGATACTTGAACTCCTCCACTTGAGGCAAGGACTCTCCACCCACCCAGAGAGGGCAAACCACCTTTTTCCGGTCGAGAACCATGGCCTCGGATTTGGAGGAGCTGATCTTCATCCCAGCCGCTTCACACTCGGCTGCGAACCGCCCCAGTGCACATTGGAGGTCCCGGTTTGATGAAGCCATCAGGACAACATCATCCGCAAACAGCAGAGATGAGATCCTGTGGTTCCCAAACCGGATCCCCTCCGGCCCCTGACTGCGCCTAGAAATTCTGTCCATAAATATAATGAACAGAACCGGTGACAAAGGGCAGCCCTGGCGGAGTCCAACATGCACCGGAAACAGGTTCGACTTACTACCGGCAATGCGAACACAGCTCCTGCTCCGGTCATACAGGGACCGAACAGCCCTTAACAAAGGGCCCCGAACCCCGTACTAACCGATAACTCTCTTCAGCTAAATACAGACAAAACAGAAACGCTGATTATTGCCCCTGATGTCTCAATTCCGGGGATTAAACAGCACTTGGGTGACTTAGGCCAGTCTGCTAAAACGAGCCTCAGAAACCTGGGAGTTTGACAAAGATATGTCATTAGTGCAGCACTGCAATCAGCTGACAAGGAACTGAGGAACATTTCAAAACTCAGGAAAATGGTGTCACAAAATGATTTGGAGCTGATCATTCATGCCTTTGTGTCATCACGCTTGGACTATCGCAATAGTTTGTTTTCTTGTCTGAACAAGAAGGAGCTGTCTCGACTGCAATTAGTCCAAAACTCTGCAGCGAGAATTCTGACTCGTGTAAATAGGAGGACTCACATTTCCCCTATTTTAAAGGAGCTTCATTGGCTGCCAGTGTCCTATAGGATACATTTTAAAATTTTGGTTTGAACTTTTAGAGCTTTGCATGGCCAGGCTCCCTCATACATCAGGGCTGGTTAGCTCAACTGGTAAGTCATGGACTTTCCCCCTGGGGGTTGTGGGTTCAAATCCCCCCATGGGCAATGAGCTAACCAGTGTGGGTCCTTGGGCAAGACCCTTCACGGTACTGCCCCCCGGGCGCTGAAAAAAAAAAAAAGATGGCTGCTCACTGCTCCTGAAAAGGATGGGTCAAATGCAGAAGTCAAATTTCTCCCGTGTGTCACTGTGTGTGAGACCAATAAAGGCTTAAGCCTATTAATCAGGGATATGATCCAGCCTTACTCCCCTGTGAGGGCTCTGAGGAGATCGATCCTTCCAGGCTGTTGCTCCTCGGCTCTGGAACGATCTTCCACTCTCTCTGCGTTCAGTTGAGTCTGTTGACGCTTTTAAAAGCCAACTTAAGACCCTCTTTTTTGTGCAAGCTTTTGGTTAGTGTTTCTGGGCTGCTGTGATTTTATGTTGTCTTTATCTTAATCACTGTCTCCACCTTTTATATTTTTATATTTGTATTTTGTATATTTTGTATTTTAAGTCTTGTTGTGAAGCACCTTGTGGCTCTTGTCTGTGAAAGGTGCTATATAAATAACATTTTACTTACTTTTACTTTACTTACCGTCTGGATGTCCACCCCGTCTCTGGAAATCACGCCCAGAGAGTTTGGACCGCGAACGAGCTACGAAATGCAAGATGTGTTTTGTTGGGTTTTTTTGCCTGGTGAGACGTGAGAGTGTTTCCAGGCTCGGATGTCCTTTATCCGAGCCTCCGAACCTCTGAAACAGCAGTGGTTTCATTTTATTTTCTGTGGAAATTTGGAAAACGTTTTTCATAGGAAGATATGAGACGTGTCCCAAGCGCTTAAAACACGGAAGTGTGCGACAGCGCACCGCTAATCCAGGAAACAGCGGCGTATTCGGCCACAACCCACCCGCTGCACTGGCCTGTCTCTGTCCTCCTCATTTGCATTCAAGCAACAACGCCCAGAATAAAGCGTTTCAGAGACATATTTCAGAATGAGGCTGTCTTCAGGAGGCTTCCTCATGCACTGAGGCTTGATTTTGAAGAAGGATTCATTTACAGTATTAGGGAACCACTAAGGCGCCATATAAAAGCATCAAGAAGTACCATGTCATGGGATCTTTAAGGTTTGTCTTATAGAGCAATTATAACATTTTTTGTGTGCGTATGTTGAAGTGCCTCTAGTCTAGTACATTTTATTGACCTCTTGATGGCGCCAGAGAGTAAATGAATCCCTATGAAGTGTGGGTACATGCGCCGGCACAGTTGACTGAAAGTATCGATGCTTCATGGGGCTTCTCTCGCCATCACTACATAAAACACATGATTTTAGTGTTACCAACCTGTTTATAAAAGAACAGACAGAGCACGTTATGAGCTGTTTACTTCTCAGCAGAGGATTGTTTCTTCTTCTGCAGCGCTCAGTCTACTCTCTACCAATGTTGCGACATCCACCATCTAATGGTCAGTGAAAGAATTGCACTTTAACTCAAAGATTGCAGAACCACATGAATTGTAAGCAATTAAATACAAATAAAATACTCCAAGTTTTCTACACTAACTTGGATAGATTTTATTTTTTGCCTTGTAACTCGCTAGCCGCTGAGCTACAAACAGGAAGTGAACATGGGGGCACTTCCGGCTCCATCGACTCTGGAGTTGTTCACTTTACATTGGAAAACTGTCACCTCTGTCTCTGTAAATGCTGCCTGTAAATGAGCCTCATCATTTTGGTCTTAAAATGTTCTTATTAACCTGCTCTACATGATCCTGGTGATTCACTATTTTATCAATAAAATTATTATTTTTTACTGACTCATCACAGACTAACAGACCTCATCAGCAGCCTAATTACAGGTCAGCTCTGTGGAGAAACTCATTAATAATGCATGGGTTTTGCAGTCATTTTGAGGGGGAAAAAAACATAATTGAATAAATACAAGATATAAAGTATATTTTTAATGTCATACTGTGGAGCATCCCAGGCAAAATAAAAACAGTAACATCACCATGGAGACAAGCAGATGGCGTACCCTCCAACAGAAAAGTCACAGTGTAAATTTAAGTAGATTTGTGATACTTTTACTTTTACTTGGGTGGTTTTCTTTGCTCCAGTATCTGTACTTTTACTTAAGTAACAACACTGAGTACAGTGGTACTTCACCTTACGAAACGAAAATTCCAAGTTACGAAACGCCTTCACATTAAATTTTGGTCTCTAGATACGAAAGAAAATTCAAGTTACGAAACGTGAAATCTCAAAAATTCAAATAATGCGCGCTCAGCCACACACATTATACGCTTTTCTCAGACTGGATTTAAACTTTTCTCACATTTGTCTCTCGTTCAAACACTCAAACTTTCATAGATTTTCAACAAAATGTATTAACAGTGAAGTGTGGGGGAGGGCGGTGAAGTGTGGGGAAGGGCGGACACGTGTGTGATAGCGCAGCATGACCCGGCACGGGGCTGCGAGCACGAGACCCGCACTCAAACCGTGCCTCCTCTAGACCCCTAAACCAGGTCTAAACCAGGTCTAAACCAGGATTAAACCAGGTCTAAACCACCGCGGCTCTTGCCTGTGCCTGTGTCATGCGCTCAGACTGTGTTCGTTCCCGAGAGGAGGCACATCCCCTCCCCTCCTCGCTGCTCGCCTCAGCCGTGACTCGTGAGGTACACCGGCAGAGCTAGCACGAAACCAGGAAAAAGACCCGCACACGGTGGTTTAATCCTGGTTTAGACCTGGTTCAGACCTGGTCTAGAGGAGGCACGGTTCGAGCGTGGGTCTCGTGCTCGCGCCCCGCGCCGGGTCATGCTGCACCATCACACACGTGTCCGCCCTCCCCCTTCCCCCCACGCACGCAG
The DNA here is from genome assembly GCA_036785185.1 of Paratrypauchen microcephalus. NCBI lineage: Eukaryota > Metazoa > Chordata > Actinopteri > Gobiiformes > Gobiidae > Paratrypauchen > Paratrypauchen microcephalus. The sequence continues at coordinate 189,971 of JAVJIX010000173.1, forward strand.
TCGCTGCTCGCCTCAGCCGTGACTCGTGAGGTACACCGGTGCTGCTGCTAATAGCAGAGCTAGCACCAAACCAGGAAATAGACCTGCACGCGGCGCTTTAATCCACCTGGTCCCGTCCTGGTTTAGTCCAGGTCTAGTCCTGGTCCAGTCCAGGTTTAGACCTTGTTTAGACCTGGTCTAGACCTGGTTTATTCCACGTTTACACTATAAAAAAATGTTACACTATAAAAAAAAAAAAGCTTGGCACGAATCAGGCCTTTTCCATTGAAATAGCTACTCAACTTATGAAAAATTCACATTACAAAACCACTTCTGGAACGAATTAATTTCGTAAGGTGAGGTACCACTGTACTTGTTCCATGACTAAAGGAGTGTGACGTCCTAGTTTGGAGCTCCAAACTAAACGAAACAATGAAATAAAAAACCCAGGATCACATAGAGCTGGTTAATACGGACATTTTAAGATCTTTACAGTCCTGTACCTGTGCTAGCATCATGAGCTTCATTTTACAGATACCGGAGCAAAAAAACACTCAAGTAAAATTAAAAGTATCACACAAACAAATCTACTGAAAGGTACACTGTGTAACTTTTCTGTTGGATTGTCTCGCCATCTGTTTTTGTTTTGCCTCGGATGTTCCACAGTACAGCATTAAACAAATATATCTTGTATTTATTCAATTACGGGTGTTTCAGCATGCTCTTTGTTCCACAGATCTGACCTGTAATGAGGCCTGCTGATGAGGTCTGGTTGTCGCTGTGGATTATTTTAAAGGTCCCATGGCATGAAATTTTCACTTTCTGAGGTTTTTGAACGTTAATGTGAGCTCCCCTACCCTGTTTAGCCCCCCCCCCCCCCCCCCCCCTCCATGGTTAAAAGTTGTGAAATGTCTAAACTGAGCATTTGCGATCCTTTTCTCAGGATCCTCAAAAAATCGGAGCTCAAACGGGCGATTTTGAACAAGGAAACTTATTGACGTCAGATCGAAAAAAGAAATGCAAATGCAGTTCCACCCCCGTCTGTCTGTACTCAGCGTCTCTGTAAATCACGCCCAGAGAGTTTGGACTGTGAATGCGCTAGGCAATGCGAAATACGTTTTTTTATTTGCCTGGAGGCACGTCCGAGTGTTTCTAGGCTCGGAAGTCCTTTATCTGAGCCTCTGGACCTTTGAACAGCAGTGGTTTAATTTTATTTTCTGTGGAAATGTGTTTATTTTTCAATGGAACGCTTCAAATCTCTCCCCCCATGCAAAAACAAGGAAATGGATCAGCTGAGGGCTACAGCGGAGACTGGAACATTTGGCCACGCCCCCACCCTCTACTATTGGCCAGCTTTTTTCTCCTCATTTGCATTCAAGCAACAACGCCCATTATGGAGTGTTTCAGAGTGACATTTATGACTCTTTCTCATCTTATCTCTGTTTCTCATGCACTGAGTGTTGATTTTGAAGAAGGATTCATTTACAGTATTAGGGAACCATTAAGGAGCCATATAAAAGCATCAAGAAGTACCATGTCATGGGACCTTTAAATACTGTAGAATGTTTATTACACTAGTAATTACACTAAAGTCAAAGTATTCTGTTCAAAAATGTAGTGGAGTAGAAAGTACAGATACCTGCGCTCAAATGTAGTGAAGTAAAAGTAAAAACTACTCACTAAAAAGTAAAGTACAGACCTACAGATCTAAACCAGGACTAAACCAGGACTAAACCTGGACGAAACCAGGACGAAACCAGGTCTAAACCAGGACTAAACCAAGTCTAAAACAGGACTAAACCAGGACTAAACAAGGACTAAACCAGGACTAAACCTGGACTAAACTAGGACTAAACCAGGACTAAACCTGGACTAAACCTGGACTAAACTAGGACTAAACCAGGACTAAACCTGGACTAAACAGGATTCAATCAGGACTAAACCAGGTCTAAAGCAGGATTAAACCAGGTCTAAACCAGGACTAAACCTGGACTAAACCAGATTTAAAGCAGGACTAAACCAGATCTAAACCAGGACTAAACCCGGACTAAACCAGGACTAAACAGCAAACATTTTTACAGTTTCTTACATTTTAATATTTTATTTTCACGTTTATTTGACTTGTTTTGTTTCATTTTTTGAATAAAAAAATCAAATTTGATGTGACATTTCTCATTAGGCTCTAAAGGATTTTAAATAAAGCTGTTTTTGAAGTCGGAATAGCAGAGAATAGATGAAAGCTGCGAGACGATGTTTAGCCGCGGCTGGAAACTCGTAATGCACTAAAATGAGGAAAATGGCTGCTCGCCTTTGTCACTGCACAATGTGACCTTAAGAAGATTAAAGCCCATGTCATGTAGCGTTATTTAGATCAAAAAAGCAAAACAAAATCATAAAAAGTGTTCAGAAAAAGCACTTTGTATTTCAAATGTACCATAACGTAACCTGGCAACCTGCTGTGAACTGTCCATGGTGCTGAAGTCTCAAATCAGTTTTAATATGAAAAAGTTTTCTAATAACCCAAGAATTATGTTAAAGCAGCAGCGTTTTCTGTATTTAAAGGTTCTAAATTATGAAAACCTGACTCTTATGAGGTTTAAACCATCTTATAATCCTGTTATTTTATCAAAAACACACCTGGCATTATTGGTTTGTCTGCATCTCCAAAACTCAAAATGTCCTGGTTTAGTTCTCGTTTAGTCCTTGTTTAGTCTTAGTTTAGAGCTGGTTTTGATTTTGTTTCATCCTGGTTTAGTCCTAAATTAGTCTCTGTTTAGTCCTGGTTTAGTCCTGGTTAATCCAGGTTTAGATTTTGTTTAGTCCTGGTTTAGACCCGGTTTAGACCTGGTTTAGATCTGCTTTAGACCTGGTTTAGTCTTGATTTAATCCTGGGTTAGTCCTGTTTTAGACCCGGTTTAGTCTTATTTTAATCCTGGTTTAGTCCTGCTTTAGACCTGGTTTAGTCCTGATTTAATATTGTTTAGTCCTGCTTTAGTCCAAGTTTAGTCCTTGTTTAGTCCTGGTTAAGTCGTAGTTTAGACCTGGTTTAGATCTGCTGTAGACCTGGTTTAGTCTTGATTTAATCCTGGCTTAGTTCTGGTTTAGTTCTGGTTTAGTCCTGGTTTAGTCTTGGTTTATTCTTGCTTTAATAGTGGTTTAGTCCTGCTTAAGTCCTGGTTTAGTCCTGGTTTAGTCCTGGTTTAGACCTAGTTTAGATCTGGTTTAGATCTGCTGTAGACCTGGTTTAGTCTTGTTTTAATCCTGGTTTAGTCCTGGTTTAGTCCTGCTTTAGTCCTGCTTAAGTCCTGGTTTAGTCCTGGTTTAGACCTTATATTTTTAAGACTATATAAATCGTGTCTCATAATATTTTAACTTTATTCAATCAAAGCTCTTTAGTTCCAGCAGCGTTTATGAAAACCTCATGTTGATTTTCCCATTCTCAAAATGGTTTCATCACTTGGTTCTAATAAACACGTAGAACTTCCTTCAAATTATGACATTATAATTTTCTGGATTGTATTTTGACATTTCGTGTCCAATTAAATCTTATGCAACTCTTAGAAACTTCGGAGACAAAAGTCAGGTGAAAAATATTATAAATATTATGGTTAAATTACAGTCAATTGCAACAGCTTAATTTACTTTTAAAGACTGGGATTGTTTACTTTTGGTTTAGATCTGATTTAGTCCCAGTTTAGTCCAGATTTAGATTTGTTTAGTCCTGGTTTAGAGCTGGTTTAGTCCTGGTTTAGACCCAGTTTAATCCTGGTTTAGTCTTGGTTTAGACCTGGTTTAGTCCTGGTTTAGACCCAGTTTAATCCTGGTTTAGTCCTGGTTTAGACCTGGTTTAGATTTGGTTTAGTCCTGGTGGTTTAGTCCTGCTTTAGACCTGGTTTAGTCCCAGTTTAGTCTAGGTTGAGATCTTGTTTAGTCCTGGTTTAGACCTGGTTAAATCCTGGTTTAGTTCTGGTTTAGTCATGGTTTAATCCTGGTTAAATCCTGGTTTAGATTTGGTTTAGTCCTGGTGGTTTAGTCCTGCTTTAGACCTGGTTTAGTCCCAGTTTAGTCTAGGTTGAGATCTTGTTTAGTCCTGGTGTAGTCCTGGTTTAGACCTGGCTTAGTTCTGGTTTACACCTGGTTAAATCCTGGTTAAATCCTGGTTTAGTCCTGGTTTAGTCCTCAGTTTTTATGTTCAAATATAAATTAATTTTCGTGCTGTTTTTCTTTGACTTGGCAGAAAACCTCGGGGGGCTCAGGTTCATGAAGGTCACGTTTATTTGAGTCAATAAAATGTGACCAATTAAATTTGAGCTCCCCTCTGTTGCCGGGCGGGTCAGGACAGATACACAGACTCTTTTCACCTCACTAACTTTTCTGCAGATCAGATCTTTTTCCAATAAAGACGATTCTGGTCCGAAATGCTGCGTCAGATGTTGTTCTGTTTCCCGGGATTTTAATATGAAAACTTAGACCTGAAGGAACCAGAAACCAGGGCACAGAGACGATATAAGATGGAAAATTATGGGATGTTACAGTATATTTAGTTTGGAAGATTGATACTTGAAATTATGACCCCCTTATCAGTCAAATTTACTAAAATTACTCATTTCAAATTGGGGCACAAACAAACGTCTGGACTCTTAGTGAAGCTGATCCTCACGCCTAAACCAGGACTGCTCACTGCTCCTGAAAAAGGATGGGTCAAATGCAGAAGTCAAATTTCTCCCGTGTGTCACTGTGTGTGAGACCAATAAAGGCTAAAAGCCCAAGCTTAATCTTAACCAGGACTAAACCAGGACTAAGCCAAAACTAAACCAGAACTAGACCAAAACTAAACCAGAACTAGACCAAAACTAAACTAGGACTGAACCAGGACTAAACCAGGACTAAGCCAAAACTAAACCAGAACTAGACCAAAACTAAACTAGAACTGAACCTAGACTAAACCAGGACTAAGCCAAAACTAAACCCGAACTAGACCAAAACTAAACTAGAACTGAACCAGGATTAAACTAGGACTGAACCAGGACTAAACCAGGACTAAACCAGGACTAAACCAGGATTAAACCAGGTCTAAACCAGAACTAGACCAAAACTAAACTAGGACTGAACCAGGACTAAACCAGGACTAAGCCAAAACTAAACCAGAACTAGACCAAAACTAAACTAGGACTGAACCAGGACTAAACCAGGTCTAAACCTGGACTAAACTGGGACTAAACCAGGCCTAAAGCAGGACTAAACCACCAGGATTAAACTAAATATAAACCAGAAATAAACCAGGACTAAACCAAATCTAAACCAGCTCTAAGACAGGACTAAACCAGGATTAAACCAGGTCTAAACCAGGTCTAAACCAAGACTAAACCAGGATTAAAGAGAATTAAACCAGAACTAGACCAAAATTAAACCATGATTGAACCAGGACTAAAGTAATGATGAAAGTAATCGTGCCTGTTGGTTTGTTTGTTTGTTTGTTTGAAATATAAGAATAGGTAAAGACTGAACGTTTTTGGGGTAGTGACGATGTCCATGTCAATATGCAGCAAATATCACGAAAAAATGTATTTAAGGACTTAATTAAGTTCAAGTTCAGAATTCCTACCCATGAGCTCGTTGATTCCATTTTGCCAGATCAATAATTATCATGTTTATCAATAAATTCCTATAAGTGATCATGATTATTAGTGTAGAAAACAAGAAAATAACTATTCACATTTTCTCTAAATAGAGTTGGACAAGACTGCTACTTTTTGGGGGGATGGGGGCTGGTTTAGTCCTGGTTTAGTCCTGGAACAAAACCAGGTCTAAACCAGGATTAAACCAGGACTAAACCTGAACTAAACCAGGACTAGACTAGACCAAAACCAGACCAGGACTGAAATAACTGAAATGTAATATTTAAAAAAGAAAATTCTCATGTGTTTCTTGTATTTCAGATCTGATCAATCGTCAATCAGGATGTCGTTAAAGGTCCAAACCAGTAACATCACCAACAAAACTGACCCCAAGTCCCGGAACTCCCGCGTTTTCATCGGGAACCTGAACACGGCGCTGGTGAACAAGTCGGACGTGGAGGGAATCTTCTCCCAGTACGGCCGAGTCCTGGGCTGCTCCGTGCACAAAGGCTACGCGTTTGTCCAGTACGCCAGCGAACGCCACGCCCGGGCGGCTGTGGCGGCCGAGAACGGGCGTGTGTTAGCCGGACAGACGCTCGGTGAGTCTTTTTAAACTGAACCAGGACTAGACCAGGACTAGACCAGGACTAAACCAGGACTGAACCAGGACTAGACCAGGACTAAACCAGGACTGAACCAGGACTAGACCAGGACTGAACCAGGACTGAACCAGGACTAGACCAGGACTAGACCAGGACTGAACCAGGACTGAACCAGGACTAGACCAGGACTGAACCAGGACTAGACCAGGACTGAACCAGGACTAGACCAGGACTAAACCAGGACTGAACCAGGACTGAACCAGGACTAGACCAGGACTAGACCAGGACTGAACCAGGACTAGACCAGGACTGAACCAGGACTAGACCAGGACTAAACCAAAACTAAACAAAACTTTGTGGCCATATCTGCCTGTCAAAGCCTGATCCCGTCAGATCTCAGAAGCTCAACAAGGCCTGGTTAGTACTTGGATGGGAGACACTGGGAATTCCAGGAGCCACAGGAGGCCCCAGTCGCAAAAAACTGTTGCTGTGTCCTTAGGCAAGACACTTTACCCACATTTGCCTAGTATGAAAGTGGAGTGTGCATGAGTGTTGGAGGTGGTCAGAGGGGCCGATGGTGCAGATTGGCAGCCTCGCTTCTGTCAGTCTGCCCCAGGGCAGCTGTGGCTACAGAAAGTAGCTTACCACCACCAAGTGTGGAGAGAATGAACAATGAACTGTAAAGCGCTTTGGGTGTCATGAAAGGCGCTATATAAATCCAATGAATTATTATTATTATTAAACCAGGACTAAACCAAGACTAAACCAGGACTGAACCAGGTCTGAACCAGGACTAAACAAGGACTGAACCAGGACTAAACAAGGACTGAACCAGGACTAAACCAAAACTAAACCAGGACTGAACCAGGACTAAACAAGGACTGAACCAGGACTAAACCAAAACTAAACCAGGACTGAACCAGGACTAAACAAGGACTGAACCAGGACTAAACCAGGACTGACAGACGCTGGGTGAGTCATTTTAAACGATTCGTATGACGATTTTCTGATTTCTGTTCTAATGTTTTTTCCTCATCACAAACACCTGGACTTGTGTTTGTTTCATTCACACGTTTAACACAAACCTGAATATTTAGGTTCTGTTCCACCTTGTGATGTCATGTGGTGATAAAAGAACACTGGGGGTAATCATACTACACCTACTGTCATCATTTTAATACAGTTTACTCCTGGTTTAGTTTAGAATTTGTAAACACCTTCGAGCTGGAGAATGGAGATAAAGCCATTGATAATATTGATAATATTGATAATATTGATAATATTGATAATATGGCAGCGATTGTTTTCTGGGTTTGGGACGGGGGTAATGTTTACCCTGGGCCCAGAGCGGAGGGGCCCCTGACCAACACAATTTGTCCCCAGGGCCCAGAATTTGGTGCTCCCCTCGGTTGTTTTGGAGAAATCCCCGATTAGAAGATCAAATCTGTTCAGTGTGTCGATAATTAAAACTGTCATTAAAACAGCCGCCGGTTTAAAGATAAAATGAGTAAAAAAGAAAAAGTTTAATTTCAATTATCGGTGAACAAAATTCCCAAACTAGAAAGTGTAATTTTGTGACATTTCTGCACTTTTATGGTGATTTGTTTTTCAATATTTCAACTTAAACCAAAGCATTTACAGGCAGGTTTTTTCTCGTTGCCATAATGTTGTTGGAATATTGGCGTCAGTCTTGTCCACCTTTATTTAGCGAATATTTGAGTCGTTGTTTTCTTGTTTTGTGATGAGCCATAGTATTACAATCTACACTAATAATCATGATCACTTATAGGATTTTATTGATAAACACTGTTAAACTCGATACATACGGGCTCTTTAAGTACATCTACCACTTTGAAAAGTCTTTGTCCCAGACGCTGGTGCATTCAGTGACCGGGTCAGAGTCAGTAAAGGGCAGTGTCCCAGAGGTGAGAGGAGTCCCGCTGTCCCTCCACCTGCCGCTCCTCTGTCACTACAACAGCGTCCTTCACTAAACAGTTCTGCTTAAATACTGACGCTGCAGATGAACCCCGCAGGATCAAATATTAGTTCAAACCCAAGCTTAAAGTGTTTGTTTTTAAACTTTTTTTTCACTTAATTTGGTGGGTTAAGACTTCTTATAAATATAAATGATAGTGTAGAGCGAATTTTGAAAAATACAGCTCTGGAAAAAAGGTTTGTGTTTGGGCAAAAGGAACATTTTAGCTTGAGTCTATAAACTACTGACAACATTTCCCCCAAATTCCAAATAAAAATATGATCGTTTAGAGCATTTATTTACAGAAAATGACAAATGGTCAAAATAACAAAAGAGATCCATGTTTTCAGAGCTCAAACAATGCAAAGAAACAAGATCAAATTCATTTGAAAACAACATAATACTAATGTTTACACTTAAGAAGAGTTCACAAATCAATATTTGGTGCAATAACCCTTATTTTTAATCACAGCTTTCATGTGTCTTGGCCTCCACAAGTCTGTCACATTGTTCTTGGGTGACTTTATTCCACTCCTGGTGCAAGAACTGAAGTAGCTCAGCTTTGTGTTTGTGTTGAATTCAACAGACGCTGGAATGGAATGGCTGTAAATCAGGGCTCTCAAGTCTCACACACTGAGAGTGTGACACACGCAATTCGACACACGCTCACACGCCACACATGGTATTTCTCACGCTGAATTTTTTAAAGCAATTCAAAACTGTAGCCACTGTTCACAGCGCTTCTGTGCCCAGAAAATCGGTAAGTTAATGCAGGCGCCGCGTGTTTTCAGTGAAAAAAAGTCCCTCGCACATCAGTACTGGAGTTGAGCGATCAGCTGTGAGGCCTGTTCGCCCATCAGCTGTGAGCGAGCTGTGAGCGAGCTGTGTTTACGCGGCATTTCCAAGAGAAGAAGAATCCTTAACTTGCTACGTTAATGCTACGTAAGAAGGAACTCTCGCCTCGGGACACGGGATAAGTTCGGGATATGTCCTTTTCTCCGGAGCTCCGGATTATTAAAGACCGTGACACGTGCAGACATGGATACGAGTGACCGCGTTTTTATGGGTGAGTCAAATCAGATTATTTCTGCATCTATTTCGGCACTAAACCAGAACTAAACCAGAACTAAACCAGGACTAAACCAGGACTAAACCAGGACTAAACCAGGACTAAACCAGAACTAAACCAGAACTAAACCAGGACTAAACCAGGACTAAACCAGGACTAAACCAGGACTAAACCAAGACTAAACCAGAACTAAACCAGGACTAAACCAGGACTAAACCAGGACTAAACCAGGACTAAACCAGAACTAAACCAGGACTAAACCAGGACTAAACCAGAACTAAACCAGGACTAAACCAGGACTAAACCAAGACTAAACCAGAACTAAACCAGGACTAAACCAGGACTAAACCAGGACTAAACCAGGACTAAACCAGAACTAAACCAGGACTAAACCAGGACTAAACCAGGTCTAAGCCAGGAGTAAACCAGAACTAAACCAGGACTAGACCAGGACTAAACCAGGACCTAGCCAGGACTAAACCAGAACTAAACCAGAACTAAACCAGGACTAAACCAGGACTAAACCAGAACTAAACCAGGACTAAACCAAGACTAAACCAGGTCTAAACTGGGTCTATACCAGGATTCAACTGGGACTAAACCAGGAATTAAACCAAGACTAAACCAGGTCTAAACCAGGACTAAACCAGGACTAAACTAGAACTAAACCAAGACTAAACCAGAACTAAACCATGACTAAACCAGGTCTAAACCAGGACTAAACCAGGACTAAACTAGAACTAAACCAAGGCTAAACCAGAACTAAACCAAGACTAAACCAGAACTAAACCATGACTAAACCAGGTCTAAACCAGGACTAAACCAGAACTAAACCAGGACTAAACCAGGACTAAACCAGGACTAGACCAGGATTAAACCAGAACTAAACCAGGACTAAACCAGGACTAAACCAGGACTAGACCAGGACTAAACCAGAACTAAACCAGGACTAAACCAGAACTAAACCAGGACTAAACCAGGACTAAACCAGAACTAAACCAGGACTAAACCAAGACTAAACCAGAACTAAACCAGGACTAAACCAGGACTAAACCAGGTCTAAGCCAGGACTAAACCAAGACTAAACCAGGTCTAAACTGGGTCTATACCAGGATTCAACTGGGACTAAACCAGGAATTAAACCAAGACTAAACCAGGTCTAAACCAGGACTAAACCAGGACTAAACTAGAACTAAACCAAGGCTAAACCAGAACTAAACCAAGACTAAACCAGAACTAAACCATGACTAAACCAGGTCTAAACCAGGACTAAACCAGAACTAAACCAGGACTAAACCAGGACTAAACCAGGACTAGACCAGGATTAAACCAGAACTAAACCAGGACTAAACCAGGACTAAACCAGGACTAGACCAGGACTAAACCAGAACTAAACCAGGACTAAACCAGAACTAAACCAGGACTAAACCAGGACTAAACCAGAACTAAACCAGGACTAAACCAAGACTAAACCAGAACTAAACCAGGACTAAACCAGGACTAAACCAGGTCTAAGCCAGGAGTAAACCAGGACTAGACCAGGACTAAACCAGGACCTAGCCAGGACTAAACCAGAACTAAACCAGGACTAAACCAAGACTAAACCAGGTCTAAACTGGGTCTAAACCAGGATTCAACTGGGACTAAACCAGGAATTAAACCAAGACTAAACCAGGTCTAAACCAGGACTAAACCAGGACTAAACCAGAACTAAACCAAGGCTAAACCAGAACTAAACCAAGACTAAACCAGAACTAAACCATGACTAAACCAGGTCTAAACCAGGACTAAACCAGAACTAAACCAGGACTAGACCAGGACTAAACTGGGTCTAAACCAGGATTCAACTGGGACTAAACCAGGATTAAACCAAGACTAAACCAGGTCTAAACCAGGACTAAACCGGGACTAACCCGGCACTAAACCAGGACTAAACCAGGTCTAAACCAGGACTAAACCAGGTCTAAACCAGGACTAAGCCAAGACTAAACCAGATCTAAACCGGGTCTAAACCAAGACTAAACCAGGTCTAAACTGGGTCTAAACCAGGATTCAACTGGGACTAAACCAGGAATTAAACCAAGACTAAACCAGGTCTAAACCAGGACTAAACCAGGACTAAACTAGAACTAAACCAGGACTAAACCAGAACTAAACCAAGGCTAAACCAGAACTAAACCAAGACTAAACCAGAACTAAACCATGACTAAACCAGGACTAAACCAGAACTAAACCAAGACTAAACCAGGTCTAAACCAGGACTAAACCAGAACTAAACCAGGACTAGACCAGGACCTAGCCAGGACTAAACCAGAACTAAACCAGGACTAAACCAGAACAAAACCAGGACTAAACCAAGACTAAACCAGGTCTAAACTGGGTCTAAACCAGGATTCAACTGGGACTAAACCAGGATTAAACCAAGACTAAAACAGGTCTAAACCAGGACTAAACCGGGACTAACCCGGCACTAAACCAGGACTAAACCAGGTCTAAACCAGGACTAAACCAGGACTAAGCCAAGACTAAATCAGATCTAAACCGGGTCTAAACCAGGACTAAACCGGGACTAAACCAGGACTAAACCAGGACTTAACCAAAACTAAACCAGGTCTAAACCAAGACTAAGCCAGGACTAAACCAGGTCTAAACCAGGACTAAGCCAAGACTAAACCAGATCTAAACCGGGTCTAAACCAGCACTAAACCAGGACTAAACCAGGTCTAAACTAGGACTAAACCAGGTCTAAACCAGGACTAAGCCAAGACTAAACCAGATCTAAACCGGGTCTAAACCAGGACTAAACCGGGACTAAACCAGGACTAAACCAGGACTTAACCAAAACTAAACCAGGTCTAAACCAAGATTAAGCCAGGACTAAACCAGGTCTAAACCAGGACTAAGCCAAGACTAAACCAGATCTAAACCGGGTCTAAACCAGGACTAAACCGGGACTAAACCAAAACTAAACCAGGTCTAAACCAAGACTAAGCCAGGACTAAAACAGGTCTAAACCAGGACTAAACCAAGACTGTGTGTGATAACATATTATCCTGTGCATTATTGAATGATAATATGGACTTTTAGTTATAAAAGCATTTCCATATTAACAAAGTACCTTCTAATTCTGCCCTGCCCTTCCACCATCCCCCCTGGTTTCATTTTATAACTCAACTACTACCTCCTCAGAAATCTCACTCCTAGCAATCTTCAAAACTTGAGAGCCCTGCTGTCAGACGATTAAAAAAATTAATCTAATTAATTACAGGATTTGTAATTAATTAATTAATCAAATTTAACGCATTTTAATAGAGAGAGAGAGACCGAGAGAGACTGCAGACTTCCCCTTTAAGTCTTTCAGTCTTTGGCTCGCTCTCTTTCTCTCCGTGCACGTTACCTCCACTGTAACCAAGACAAGACTGCTGGCAGACCTGCAGAGTGCACCTGTACACCCCCATCCCCCCTCCCACGTTACAGAACATTCATTAAAGCTCATTTACACCATTCCACTGTTAAATGGTGAATATTTCTGGTGCCAAAAGGTGAACACGTACAGTCGCTTTCATGCAACGTCAATAAATAATATACAAAGCTTCAAATATACAGAGAATACAAATAATTGCCCCTGTAAATTACTCATGGCTCACATTACCCCCCGGAACCCGCGAAACTGGAGGATTTAAACTCCCGGCCCGGATGTGTCCGGGTTTACGAGAGCGCACCACGGGGGGAGGGAGGAGGCGGCAGGGGAAGTGAGCGATTGATTTTAGTGCAATTTGAATGGGCAAAATTGGAGCTTCTATGTGTGCACCCTTAGTCGCGGCAGAACACAGTTTATGGTTGATAATGAAAAGGGTTCGGCGCGCAGCAGATAAGGAGACGGACGTGCGCGTCTTCACGTGCTCTCCCCGGGGACAGCGCTCTTAGGGGGACCTGCTCCATCACATTTTTATAAATAAACTCGCCGTTCAAAGGCCCCGCACACCAAATTTAAAATGAGTGCACATTGAATTGATGCTCATAATTAATTGCGTTAATTTGCAGTGTAATTAATTCATCTAATTAACGAGTTAAACTGGCAGCCCTATAGCTGTAACACATGTAGAGTCACATGTGGTCTCTTATTGTTTTCCAGAGCTGTAAGTTTCAAATTGTGTAACTTTTCTGGTGTAGGGTCTGTCAAATGCTTTTCTCAAATGTTATTGCTTTTGACAAAAGCATGTTTCACAGTATGGCATTAAACCATAGAGCAAAACCAGATCATGTTACAGGCCAGATCTGTGGAGAGGCGAGCCCCCTCACAGTCTGTCTGTATTTCTAAGTATTTCTGAGCTATAAAACCACCTGGAATTGAATAAATGTAAAGTAGAGCTGTTTAATGTCACACTGTGGAACATTCCAGGCAGAGCAATGGCGTCTCCATAGAAACAAGCAGGTGACAGACCCCAAACCAAAAAGTTACACAGTGCAGTTTTAAAACACCTGACGTCACATTCAGGAGACACAGAATTAAAAACAAAACTCAAGCACAATATACAATTTAGTTCAACAAAATGAAGGAGTTTTCATACATTTTTCATTTGTCAAATAATTATAAATCAATTATAAAATATTTATTTTTTTAGTGGTCTGGGGTGTCATAGTTCTGCTTCTGGATCATGTGAAGTTGTTCTGCGTGGAGTTTGCATGTTCTCCCTGTGTCTGCCTAAAACATGCACCGTTCATGCTAATCCTATTTTGAGATATTCCTGACAAAGATTATTGATCGGTCCAGTTTGGTGTGTGGATTATGAAGCGGAACTGTGCGTACACTAGTATTACCTGATTTGTAAAATAATCTCTCACACTTCTTGCCATATATATGTTTTTTACACTTTGTTTTGCACTATTTTTGTCTATATTGTGTTGTAAATATCGTACTTAAATGTCTCATGAGTACGTATGATGTAAATTGTACATGTGAATAGTGACAATAAAACTCTAAACTCTGTTGAACAATTTGAAATGCCTTTAAACATGTTGCAACAGCGTCCTCTAGTGGTAACAAAACGGAAGTTCACTGATGATGGTTCGGAATGGTTTTTGTACAGCTTGATTCACTTTTTGGGATTTTTTTAATAACTAAAAGATCAAAACGATGAAACAAAAGAATATGAATTAAAAACATGTAACTTTTATTAATCTGCTGATTGTGTTAGTTGAATGTTGTTGTTGAGTTTTTGTTTTGTTGCAGACATAAACATGGCCGGAGAGCCCAGACCGAGCCGAGCCAAAGCCCTGAAGAGGAGCATGACTTCTGTCTACGGGTAATCCAGAGTCTGTGCTCGACAAAATACATTTATTCAGTCTTAGGTTCTATTATATTATTTTATATATATATTATTTTCCTGATAGCAAGACCAATTAAAAAGATCAATTATTTCCTGGTGGGATGATTATTGTAAAATTATGTATTTATTTATTTTACAGTCTATACTTGTGAACATTTTCCATGGAGGTAGATAAGATTCAGGTTTGTTGTTATAAATTTGAAGGTCAGATATTGTTTGTGCACTTCCCTTCTGTCACCAGTCCATGTGGGAACTTAAACAAATGTATGATTTTAAACAAACTTAACATATATGTCTGTGTATCCTGTCCAGCCACAGGACCCGCCACTTCACTGCCAGTCTGACTCAGGGCAGGTGTGGTCAAAAATAAAAATAATAAGACTTAGACTTAGGTATTCTTTATTGATCCACAAGGGAAATTATTTGAAATAATAGTTGATAACAGGGGTGAAGATAAAAATACCAGACTAAAGCATTAAGAATGGTCAGATCAGTGTGTGGTGTGTTTTTGTGTGCAGTGGATATGAGCTGGATTATGACTTCTACAGAGAAGACTTCTACGACAGGTGAGACACTGCTCTATTCACAGACAGAACACAAAGTGTGATCTGGGCAGATCTCAGAAGCTCAGGGCCTGGGTGGGACACACAGTGGGACCGCAGTGAGCTGAAAGTAGCACCATTGTAACTGTGACAAACTGGGTGTGGTATAACTAAACTAAATGTAGAAATTAAAGGAACATTTAATTTTTTTTTACAATCTGAGCCTTCTTTCGGCAATAAAACAAGTAGTTTTACTCACCCATAGCACTTTGGTGTCACTTGGAGCAGTTTCTTAGAACTTATGTTGTAGCCGTTCTGTTCTACTAATGATCCCGTATCCGTTAGCGTGAGTGCTCGGGGCATTACTTTGCGGTCTCCAAATAACACAAACTTTAGCACTTTTCAAATCACAGAAGATCGCTGTGTCAGCGTAGACTTTTAGTGGATTCCAAAACGGCCTGAAACCCGATATGCAGCTATAGTTTCATTTGATGACGTCATCAGAGAGGACAGTGCGCATGCGTGAACTCAGCTGTTTTGTAAACACCGCTAGTCCGAAAGAAGCTAACACCGCTCTGAACTTTACTTTTCTGTTGCGATATCGGGTTTCAGGCCGTTTTGGAATCCACTAAAAGTCTACCCTGACACAGCGATCTTCTGTGATTTGAAAAGTGCTAAAGTTTGTGTTATTTGGACACCGCAAAGTAATGCCCCGAGCACTCACGCTAACGGATACGGGATCATTAGTAGAACAGAACGGCTCAACAGAAGTTCTGCGATACTGCTCCAATTGACACCAAACTGCTATGGGTGAGTAAAACTACTTGTTTTATTGCCGAAAGAAGGCTCAGATTGTAAAAAAAAACACGTTAATTTTCCTTAAAATAAAGCACACACAGGTTCACCATTGACATACAAGTTCAGTAGGACGGTTACCACATGTACTGTTAAGTACTGTATGCATACAGGCGTATCAGCAAAGAAGACTCGAGGCCTACGCTGGTGAAGCTGCAGCACCAGATTTTCAAACCACAAAAGGATGAAGTAAAACTATGAGATTATAGGAACATTTTAAACTGCCTCGAGAGTCATGTCACTACCAACATGGAGATGCTCTGCTAATATAGATGTGGGCCTGACAGAGAATGGCAGATATTAATAATGTCCTAAAAAAATGTCCAAATTAAAAAATAATAATAGTAATAATAAATAAAATAAATAGTTTATGACATTGTTTCAAAGTGCACCTGACTCTGGGACAATGGGACGTGTCAAACATCATTTTTAGAGGATTTGCAGTTTTGTATCTGTGGGTTTGTCCTGATCCGGGTCTGACAGGAGCAGAGGAGTCCAGAATCTCCACTTGGACGCTCTGTGCAATCTGTGAAGGAAAACCCTCCTGAAAAGTCTCATTTTATTCAAAAGCAAAAGGAGACTGCAGCACCTCCTCCCACCAGTCTGTAAAGCTCATCAAGTTTGCAGATGACACCACGGTCATTGGACTCATCTCGGACGGGGATGAGTCTGCCTATAGGACAGAGGTTGACCGTCTGGCGTCCTGGTGCAGCCAGAACAACCTGGTGCTGAACGCCCAGAAGACAGTGGAGATCATTGTGGACTTTAGGAAGCACACAGCCCCACTCCTCCCCATCATCCTGACCGACTCCCCCATTACCACTGTGGGCTCATTCCGCTTCCTGGGGACCACCATCACCCAGGACCTCAAATGGGAGCCCACCATCACCTCCGTCATAAAGAAGGCCCAGCAGAGGATGTACTTCCTGAGGCAGCTGAAGAGATTCAACCTCCCAGCACGGACAATGGTGCAATTCTACACTGCCATCATCGAGTCCATCCTCACCTCCTCCATCACGGTGTGGTCTGCACCACCTCCTCCATCACCGTGTGGTCTGCACCACCTCCTCCATCACCGTGTGGTCTGCACCACCTCCTCCATCACCGTGTGGTCTGCACCACCTCCTCCATCACCTCCTCCATCACCATGTGGTCTGCACCACCTCCTCCATCACCTCCTCCATCACCATGTGGTCTGCACCACCTCCTCCATCACCTCCTCCATCACCTCCTCCATCACCATGTGGTCTGCACCACCTCCTCCATCACCTCCTCCATCACCGTGTGGTCTGCACCACCTCCTCCATCACCTCCTCCATCACCATGTGGTCTGCACCACCTCCTCCATCACCTCCTCCATCACCATGTGGTCTGCACCACCTCCTCCCTCACCTCCTCCATCACCGTGTGGTCTGCACCACCTCCTCCATCACCGTGTGGTCTGCACCACCTCCTCCATCACCTCCTCCATCACCTCCTCCATCACCATGTGGTCTGCACCACCTCCTCCATCACCTCCTCCATCACCTCCTCCATCACCATGTGGTCTGCACCACCTCCTCCATCACCGTGTGGTCTGCACCACCTCCTCCATCACCGTGTGGTCTGCACCACCTCCTCCATCACCGTGTGGTCTGCACCACCTCCTCCATCACCGTGTGGTCTGCTGGAGCCACATCCAGGGACAAACAGAGACTGCAGTGTGTTGTGCGCTCTGCTGAGAAGGTGATTGGTTGCAGCCTTCCATCTCTGCAGGACCTGTACACCTCCAGGACACGGACACCTGCAGGTCGGATTGCATCCGATCCTTCTCACCCTGGACATGGACTTTTTGACCTGCTCCCCTCAGGCAGGAGGCTACGGTCCATTCGGACCAGAACCTCCCGCCATAAAAACAGCTTCTTCCCCTCTGCTGTCGGACTTTTGAACAATAAAAACACCAGGACTCTTCCCACCCACCCGCTCTGTGTCAGGCACATGACCCTGCGCCGGTTCTTCTTTTTGCACCTGACCATTACCTGCACCTGCACTGCTATATCCTTGTACTCTTGTAAATTTGTTAGATTTAAGTTTTCTGCTACTCTATTTTATTCTATTTTATTTATTGCATGTTAAGTGTTGGTTTACATTCTGCTCCAAGCACCGCAGCAATTTCCTAATGTTGTGAACTTGTTCAAACATATGGCATTAAAACCTTTCTGATTCTGATTCTGATTCTGAGACTTGAATGACCAAACAATCGTTACAAACATGACCTACAATATCTGTGTCCTTTGATACGCAGTAAATATTCAAATCAAACACAGCTTTTACTGATAACAACTGTAATGCTGATTTATTATTTATTACAAAAACCACTGCACATGATGCACACATCGTTTTAATTTGGTGTTTTGGTCAATTATCCAATCAGAAAGTAGGGTTAGGGTTAGCCTCACATGGGTCTCTCATTTTTCCAGTTTTAGTGCTGAAATACTCACTACCTGAAGCCAGTCATGAATCTAGTAGTAGCTAGTGCAGCCTCTGCAGCTCAGTGAGGGAATTCTGGAGGTTCTGAGGTTCACATGAGGCCTGTCCATATGTGCCCGGCCATGGAAAAAAAAAAGTCACAAGTCATCCCGGAGGCATTTTGAGTTATTCACAGATCCTGAAAGTGTAGATTCTAAACTTTCCAACGATGCCTTACACATGGAAAACTGAGAACATCTGAAGAATTTGTGGCCATCTGAAAGCAGCACATCTGAAAATAATGAGCTGAGAAAAGCTTCTCTAAAGATTCTCTAAGTCCAGGCCTTCTGGGCTCATTTGCATGACATTAAAATAAGCCCGCTTACGGCCATACCAACTTGAGAATGCCCGATCTCGTCTGATCTCGGAAGCTAAGCAAGTGCGGGCCTGGTTAGGACTTGGATGGGAGACCGCCTGGGAATACCAGGTGCTGTAAGCCTGGGCGGCAGTAGCTCAGTTGGTAGAGCGTTTGTCTAGTGATCCAGGGGTTGGTGGTTTGAATCCCGCTCTGGAGGGGTGGACCGCGTGTGATCTCAGCTCCCACAGATCAGCGCTGCCGTTGTATCCTTGGGCACGACACTTAACCCCACCTCGCCCCCAGTGTCTGCCCCCGTGGCAGAAGATACATCAAGGCCTGTCATGATGTGGGCCGTCCTCCTGTGGACCCACCACCCGCGGGAGGATTCATGGGGGCTGGTGCATTGTGTTCTGGGCAGCAGATCTGCTTGGACTGCTGCCCCCGTGACCCAGAAAATGGAAAAGCGGAAGAAGATGAATGAATGAATAAACTAAGCCCCCCCCCTGCAGATCATCACAGACATCACTGTGGTGTGGTGTTCCAGGGCAGGTCAGAATTAGAAGGTACTTTGTTAAAATGGAAATGCTTTTATAACAAAAAGCCTATATAATCATTCAATAATACACAGGATATATGCTAAATAGAAATTACAAATAATATGACCACACAGAAGCTGAATTAGTATTTAAACATGTCCTAAAGCAGGGGTGCCCACACTTTTTCAGCATGTGAGCTACTTATACTACCTACTACTGCTACTAAGAATGAGAAAAACGTGGCTGTGTCCTCTATCTGCAGGTTAAGGCTCTGGCTCTGAACACGTTTCTACCTTTTTACACCAGTAAAAGAGCACAGGCTACTTATCTGACCTTTTAACAGTGAAGTTATTCATTGTTTTAGCATTAACTGTTCACTTCACACTAAAAGCAGCGAGAGGCAGTAAACATTTCTCTGTGTCTGTTAAATCATGGTGCGTTCATGCTCCCTCTGCCTGTAGGTTATTCGAGTACCGCAGTCGTGTGTCTCCCGTTCCCCGGGTGGTCCCTGTGGTCCCGGTCAAACGCCCCCGAGCCCTGCCCCTCCTCCACCGGGTCAAAGGTCTCCCTGTGAAAATCCTGAGGAGCTCCACTGTCCACCCACACAGCAGACTCAAAGGTACAACATCTGACCCCTGCTGTGTCCAGTGGGGCAGTGGGTTAAGCAGCCAGGAGAGAACTAGAGGGTGGCCGGTTCAAATCCCATCTCCCAAATTATCATGTCCCAGGATTATGGATGTACATTATGCAAAATTGACTCTTGTGAGCTTTAAGATATTAAGCGATAGTTTTTCAAGTCCTTTTACCTTTAGTTCAGTAGAGACTGGCAATTCCAGGACTGAAATTATCCAAATAATTTTATTGAAGGTGTATGGAGTTTAAAAACACAGTGGAGCACTTCCTGTAATAACAAATCAAAGCCTAAATATGGAGGTTTATGTGTTAAACAAAACACAACTCCAGGTGTGTTTGTGATGAGGAAACATTAGAACAGGTCAGAAAATATCCTAAAATGAGCCTTTAACGCTACAGAATCTTTGCTTTCTGAACCGGCTGTATACTTGATGTATACTGTATACTTGATGTGCACACGAGATCTCCACACATTTCAGAAGAATATTATTTTAAAGAGGAGAGCTCAATTTTGAGTCAGACGTCACGTTCTAATGAATTTATATCAACTCATTTAAAATTCTTTGCAGACTTTTTGCAGTTTAAGTTTAGTTTTATGCAGTTCTTTGCCTTCACGCTGACTGTGTGAACCTCGTCTCCATCTGAACCAAGTCAATGACAGTGGACCTTTAATGTTGTCAGTATGTCATTTGTACACTAAAAACTAACTCAAAAATGACTCAAATAAGACTAAAAGTATGTTGTCTCAAGTTATAAGTGAGTAAATGATCGTTGTCATGTCCCTTTCCTTTGTCCCAGTGGTGAGGGGCAGTGAGCTCCAGGCCATAAAGACCGAGCTGACCCAGATCAAGGCCAACATCGAGGCTCTGCTGGGGAGACTGGACACTCTGGAGGAGCACACCACAGGAGCAGGTAAGACAAACAATACTCAACTTTTTCAACGTGATGGACTCTAAGAGGAACTGTACGTCTTGTACCTGCGCTGTTCCAGTTTTAAACGACGTACGACAGTCACCACCCTTCCCTTTGTCGCCAAAGAAAACAAACACTGTATGTTACCTGTCCAATTGTTCTTCTGTCATTACATGTTGTGAATAATTGTCATTGATGGTAATTGCATCTTTTCCACTCTGTATCTGAGTCGGCGGTGCGCACATGTGCGTGGCCCCTCCCCTAACCGCACTGTCCTGCCTGGCTAGCGGGAAAATGAAATTTCAAATTACTCTATGTACATGTACATATATAAAGCAAACTAAGAACTGTGAACAACTGAGCCTGTGCCCTAACCTGCAGACCGAGGACACATGCAGACATGGACAGGGTGTATTACAGCAGTAGAGGCACCGATTCATGACTGGCTGCAGGAGCTGGGGTTTAAGTAGTGATCAATCAGATCAGAGGCATTTTAGGTTTCTTCTTGCTTTCTGATTGGACTATAGTCTTGAGAACCAAAATACCAAATTATAACATAAACAACAACTAACATCTTGGCCCTGAGTAAAAGCTATATTTGATATGAACATGTCGACCTTGTAGAATTCCATCAACATGACCTGTTAGGTGACCATAGGTGAGGGGAGGAACGTAGACTGACCAGTAACTCTACTTTCCTCCCCTCACCTATGGTCATGAGCTCTGGGTAATGCCCGAAAGGACGAGATCGCCAATACAAGCGGCCGAAATGAGTTTCCTCCGCAGAGTGGCTGGGCGCTCCCTTAGAGACAGGGTGAGGAGCTCAGTCGCACGGGAGGAGCACGGAGTAGAGCTGCTGCTCCTCCACGTCGAGAGGAGCAGCTGTGGTGGCTCGGGCATCTGTTCCCGACGCCTCCTGGACTCCTCCATCAGGAGGTGTTCTGGGCATGTCCCATGGGGAGGACACAGGACACAGGACACGCTGGAGGGACTGTGTCTCCCGGCTGGCCTGGAAACGCCTTGGGGTCCCCCCGGAGGAGCTGGAGGAAGTGTCTGGGGTGAGAGAAGTCTGGGAGTCCCTGCTTAGACTGTTGCCCCGGGGACCCGGCCCCGGATAACCAGAAGAAGATGGATGGACCCGTTAGGTCATGTTTATGCAATTCAAAATCAAAATATTACATGGAGTTCCTTTAAGGCAAGGGCAACCCAGGTTCATTTGTGATTATGGAACATTTTTACCTTTGTCACAACAGAGGAGCGAGGAGAAAAATAATCAAACATTTTAAAAATTCAGAAATTTTGATGTACACATACTAGTAGATGTAAATTTAGGCTTGCCTTTCCACAGATCAGTCCTATAACTTGTCCTCATGGCCGAACTTATTAGCAAAGTTTAATGCAGAACGTGGAATTAAACTGTGGAAATTCCAGGCAAAACAATATAATTCCCCTGGAAAGACGCAACTTGCAAACCGTGACAAGAAGTTACACGGTACACCTTTAAATTGATATAAAAACATAATATCACAACACAAAGGTAAATATATTTCTGTGTTCTTTGTTTCTGTGAACAGACTCAAGGAAAGGGGGCGGAGCGTCAGAGGATGGGGCGTGGCCTGAGGAGGAGCTGGGGTCAGACGCTGAAGATGAAGCCGTGAGTCTAAACAGTGAAGAAGGAGGATCAGAAGAAGAGACGGATCAGACAGAGAACAGCACACACCCTCACCACTGTCAAAACCACATGGTAAAAACATTTTTAAAAAACTTTATAAGATGACAACCTGATTTCTGTAATGTGAACTTAAAGGCGCACTGTGTAACTTTTCTGGTGGAGTGTCCCTCAAACACTTTTCTCCATGGAGTTGTTTTGTTTGGAATGTTTCACAGTATGCCTGTTTTGTAGGCATTTATGAGCAATAAAACCACCTGTAATTGAATAAATATAAAGTAGAGCTGTTTAATGTCATACTGTGGAATATTCCAGGCAGAGCAGTGATGTATCCATAGAAACAAGCAGGTGATGGACCTCCAACCAAAGTTACACAGTGCATCTTTAAAGGAACCTTAATCTCTTAGCTTTAAAAATGTTCTACAAACACAACTGAACCTGTGTGTTCAGAGCCTTCACCTGCAGGGAGAGGACACGTTCCAGTTTATGGACAATCTGAGCCTTCTTTCGGCAATAAAACAAGTAGTTTTACTCACCCATAGCAGTTTGGTGTCACTTGGAGCAGTTTTGTAGAACTTATGTTGTAGCCGTTCTGTTCTACTAATGATCCCGTATCCGTTAGCGTGAGTGCTCGGGGCATTACTTTGCGCTCTCCAAATAACACAAACTTTAGCACTTTTCAAATCACAGAAGATCGGTGTGTCAGCGTAGACTTTTAGTGGATTCCAAAACGGCCTGAAACCCGATATGCAGCTATAGTTTCATTTGATGACGTCATCAGAGAGGACAGTGCGCATGCGTGAACTCAGCTGTTTTGTAAACACCGCTAGTTCGAAAGAAGCTAACACCGCTCTGAACTTTACTTTTCTGTTGCGATATCGGGTTTCAGGCCGTTTTGGAATCCACTAAAAGTCTACCCTGACACAGCGATCTTCTGTGATTTGAAAAGTGCTAAAGTTTGTGTTATTTGGAGACCGCAAAGTAATGCCCCGAGCACTCACGCTAACGGATACGGGATCATTAGTAGAACAGAACGGCTCAACATAAGTTCTGCGATACTGCTCCAATTGACACCAAACTGCTATGGGTGAGTAAAACTACTTGTTTTATTGCAGAAAGAAGGCTCAGATTGTAAAAAAACGTTACTTTTCCTTTAAAGAACCTCCAGAATTCACTCCCTGAGCTGCAGAAGCCGCACTAGTCAGACCCTCCAGGAATTCGCGATGTTGCGATTTGCAACTTCAACACAACTTCAGCCAATCCCCGTGAATTCAGGGCGGTGTTACAATTTTGACCAATCGCCGCAACTTTCCCGCAATTTTTACCAATTTTGACCAATCATCGGCGACGTATTGAACTCACGTCGACCAACTTCCTTCTGCCGTACTTCCGTGTGACAAAACAAAACTGCGGCCGTGTCCCCAGTTCGGAGCGTGGTTTGAAGGGGCTCAGACTGCAGTCAAGGCGGTGCACACTTGCTCAGCCCTGAGTGCACTCCGCGGACCGCATGGCCATCTGCGAAATGCGACAGGTCTCACAACTACGGGAAGCAGCCGCTGACTCCATTTTCTCCCGTAGAAGAAGTAGCGCGTGGTGCATGCTGGGATATATGAGTGTGTGAAGCGTGCTTTTTCACTCGCTTGGTCCACGCCCCGATTTCCATGGAAACGACTGCGGTCTGTGAATACGTGTTAACTGCACATGGGACAAAAAAGAAATGACGCACATGCCCTTCAAACCACGCTCCGAGCCGCGCACTCTGGGAACTGGGACACGGCTTCTAATGGCAAAGAAACATGTCTGCGGCGCCATTTGCCCACAAAAATAACAGCAAAAGACCCAAACAGTTCCCCTCCTAGTAGTCATTTATTTTGGATGTTGGTAAGGTTGTTTTAGGACCATATCTGTGATCTCTGTGTCTTTGTATTATTCTTTGTCAGTAATAACTCAGTATTCAAAATATTACTCAATTTTAATTACAAAAAGGGAAAATCGCAACTATTTATCGCAACTTTCACTTCCTCCCGCAACAAAATCGGAACAAAAACCTTAAAAGCACCGCAACTTTCATCACAACTTTTTGGAAAAGCTCCCGCAAATCCAGGCATTTTAGCCCAAAACAATCACACAAAATGCCTGTGAAATCCTGGGGGGTCTGAGTAGCTCTGACTCATGATTGGCTGTGCTGGGGTTTAGGGAGTGACCACGGAAAAACATGTCTCCGTCTGCAAAGGTTCAGTTGTGGCTGTAGTACCTATTTTAAACTGTAGCAGTGCACACTATATCCTGTACTTTTTCATTTCTTAAAGGCAGTTTTTTGGTGGAGGGTCTGCAATTAATTAGATTAATTTTTTTTAATCGCCTGACAGCACTAATTTTATGTAGTACTTTAGCGGTCCTTGTGTACCTCTTTTTGGAACTTCAGCTTCTTAAACTGTACCGGCTCTTAACTTTTTTCTGTCTAAGCCAAAGGTAAATTCAGGAGGAATATTTTTCCTCACGTGCATCTTGTGGTACGAGATCTTTCCCCATCCCTACTACAAACCATTTTGAAGTTGTAAAACAAATCAGATACAGCGCATTTAACTCTGCTTATGACAACTATGCGCAGTACTTCAATACTTATGACAAGAATGTGCAGTACTTGGGAGACTGCAGTGTTTAGAAATATTTATCATGTATCAAATGTATTTCGTCTAAAATGTGTGTATTTTCAGGATGACTGCTCAACAGAGACAGCTGGAGTTCATCCGTGAGAGGTGAGTGACTCTTTAAAGCGACACCACTGTACATCCCAACAGAAACTCAGAAAACTGCATCATCTGGAAGTGCGCTGTTAGCATGCTTGTTATGGTTAGCTTTATCGTGACTGCAAAACTCGTCACGGTGAATTTTTTAAAATTTATTTATAGCTTTATTTAAAGGAAAAGTAACTTTTTTTACAATTTGAGCCTTATTTCGGTAATAAAACAAGTTGTTTTACTCACCCATAGCACTTTGGTGTCATATGGAGCATTTCTGGAGATGTTTTAGATTAGCGTTAGGCTAACGCCGTTAGCCGAGCATGACTTATAGCCGTAGCTCGGGGCATTCCCCGAGCATGTAATATGCCCCGTGCGGGCTCCAAATAACACAAACTTTAGCACTTTTCAAATCATAGAAGCTCGATGTCTTAGTCTACGATTTTGTTTGAAGCAAAAGTGGCCTGTAATCCGAGATTTATCCATAGTTTACAGCTTTGCGTTCCATGTTTGGGTCCCGGGAGCTGAGAGCACAGTCCGCACATGCGCACTGGCGTCCTCATCTACTCGAAACTATGGCTAAATCTCGGATTACAGGCCACTTTTGACCAAACAAAATCGTAGACTAAAGACATCGAGCTTCTATGATCTGAAAAGTGCTAATCTAAAACATCTCCGGAAATGCTCCATATGACACCAAAGTGCTATGGGTGAGTAAAACAACTTGTTTTATTACCGAAATAAGGCTCAGATTGTAAAAAACGTTACTTTTCCTTTAACCAGGGAAATCCCATTGAGATTAAACCTCTTTTTCAAGGGCGCCCTGGCCAAGAGGCAGTTAAAAAGACAATTACAAAACAATTAAAATGACATATAAATGAGTTAAAACAGGTACAATTTATGTACCTAATATGCATAAGGTAAGTGAGGAATAACTTTGGACCACTGCAAACTGTTTCAAATGGACCAGTTCTGTTTTCCATGTTTTTACGACAGAAAAATATAGATAATAATAATATAATATAATAATAATATAGAGCGAGCGCCGTCAGGTTTCAGTATTAATAGTGTTGTATATTGCGTGTTCTATCCTGAGACGACCAAGATTCAAAAAGATTCAAATTTACCAAAAGTTTATTTCCCTAATAATATTTCTAATGTAGAGCTCTGGGTCCAAATTTCTGCCCTGGTGCGTACGACTACATACGACTTAACCAGCACTTTTCCCTCAGACCCAGATTTCACATATAGTTTATGAATATGCAAATAATATGATGATCAAGTTCAGCCCAGGCTCCTCCTCACTTTCCCATGGGAACGGCTGCAACTGTGAGACTCCCCGTTCCACACCAAAACATCTCTTATCTCCCACTCCTCCGGTCATCCTGCCCACATTCCACTCTGTGTAAAACCGGAGCAGACAATATGAAACAGTCACAGCTCTGGAAAAAAATAAGAGACCACTGCAAAATTATCCATTTTCTGATACTTATAGGTTAAAACTACTGACAACATTTTCCCCAAATTCCAAATAAAAATATGATCGTTTAGAGCATTTATTTACAGAAAATGACAAATGGTGAAAATAACAAAAAAGATCCATGTTTTCAGAGCTCAAACAATGCAAAGAAACAAGATCAAATTCATTTTAAAACAACATAATACTAATGTTTACACTTAAGAAGAGTTCACAAATCAATATTTGGTGCAATAACCCTTATTTTTAATCACAGCTTTCATGTGTCTTGGCCTCCACAAGTCTGTCACATTGTTCTTGGTTCTTGGGTGACTTTATTCCACTCCTGGTGCAAGAACTGAAGTAGCTCAGCTTTGTGTTTGTGTTGAATTCCACAGACACTGGAATGGAATGGCTGTGACACATGTAGAGATGCTGAGTTCAGAACAAAATGCAGTGGTCTCTTTTTTTATTTTTTTCCAGAGCTGTATGTATGCGTGTTCTTGTACCATTTAAACTCTTTAAACTGTGACATTCAACAATATTATGAAAAAAAAAGAAAAAAAAAAAGAAAACAGTTCCATGATTTGTTCTTCCTTTCCAGGCCATTTTCACTTCGGAGCCGGAAGAGTCCAAAAGTGTAACCCGAAGTGGAAGCAGACCATAACCCAGCGTGAACCCAGCGAAAAGCCCAGAAGAGACCGAGCTGAACCCGACCAAAGCCGTGGAGGCCGCGAACAAGCAGAGGGCGCAATAAAGATTCAATACACACGATTATACACACACACACACACAGTGGACATGCCAGTGCTACAGGAGACAGTCAAAACAAAGAGGTTTTAAAGGTTTACAATCCAACACATTGTGAAGATAACAATAAAATGTGTACGGAAAATCCGAAGCAGCTTTTGTATTTAAGAATGTTTTACAAGAATGAGAACGTCGCACTTCAAACGGAGGGAGCAGCCCCAGAACATACGAGACGAAAATAATCCCGCTGTATGATTCATGTCAGATTTATTAGTACATACGTTTCGGCTCTAGGCCTTCATCAGGCAAAACAGAGCGAGAGCTAAAGGTGGCCATCTTAAATAGGGTGTGGCGAGCACCCAAGGGTGACAGTGTACCCAAAACAACATCATTCAAAATCCAAAGGCAATCAACACATAATGTAATGTAAATAAGAATAATTACAACAATAGATGCTTTTTGTTGTCATGTTAATGTGCATTGTCCTAATTCAAATAAATAAATAAAATAGTAGAAAAAATAATTGTAATTGTTTTTTTTTTCAATTATTTTCCAATTATTTTTTTCTACTATTGTTACTATCAACAATAGAAAAAATAATTGGAAAATAATTGAAAAATAAAAAAAATAAAACTCTTTTTTCTACTATTGTTGTTATTATTATTATTGATATTATTTACATTACACTATATATGGGTTGCATTTGGATTTTGAATTGTTGTTTTGGGTACACTCTTCTTTTACGACCTGTCACCCTTGGGTGCTCGCCACACCCTATTTAAGATGGCCACCTTTAGCTCTCGCTCTGTTTTGCCTGATGAAGGCCTAGAGCCGAAACGATGCATGTCTTACAGGGCTCTCAAGTCTCACGCACTGAGAGTGTGACACACGCAATTCGACGTGTTCACACGTCACACGTCACACATGGCATTTCTCACACTGATTTTTTGTTTTTGTTTTTTTTTTGTGCCCAGAAAATCGGTCTGTGTGGCTCAGTTTATGCAGCACCGCGCGTTTTCAGCAAAAAAAACTCTCCCCCTCCTCCCCATCCCGCTCCCCGGAAAAAAATCAGCCAATCAGAAAATAGATAGTTCTGTTGTTGGGCAGACTGTAGAGTGTAGTTTCAGCTGCTAAGCGCACACTGCGGTGATAAAACAAACTGAGAACCATCAGGTAATAACTTCATTTATAGAACTCTCATTAGTTGCTTTGTAGTTTAAGTTTGCTCTTTAGACAAACATTTACAGCAGGGCTCTCAAGTCTCACGCATTGAGAGAGACAATTTGACGCGTTCACATGCTCACATGGCATTTCTCACGCAATTCAAGTCGCCCCCCCGCTCCTCGGAAATTACGCAGTCTCACGCACGACCCCGCTCAAAACTTGAGAGCCTTGTCTTAATAAATGATACATTTTCCAAGTAAGACGGAGTGCGGGATCATTTTCTTCTCGTATTTAAGAATGAGTTCAGTGAGTTTTAGAGTTAAATTTAGGCTACTTTATACGGGGTTAATATCTCACTACAAATCAGCTGTGTTAGCCATGCTACTGTTTTATATTTTCAAACTGCCAGCACATTTTTGTACATTATTTTAAATTGTACAACATGAAATAGGTCTACTGAGAATTAAAGCAGAACTCAGAACTTTTTGACCATATTACACAAAATTGACTCTTATGTTATTATCTCCTCAAAACCAGACTTGGAGTGGTGTTTTGTCCCTTTCACACGTGTTTGAGCCACACTTTATTTTTAGTCCGTCTACATCTCCAAAGCTCAAAATGCTCCGTTCCACCGTGTGATGTCATGAAGTGGTGGTTTTCAAGTTATCAGCTACTTTGGACTGTTTGGTCAGTAGAGATTGGCACATCCAGGGCTGAAATGATCCATATAATTCTAGTGAAGGTGTGTGGAGTTTAACAACACAGTGGAGCATTTCCTGTATTACCACATGACATCACGAGGTGGAACACCGTGTTTTCCGTTTGGGAAAAGAACTCAGCCTAAATATGCAGGGTTTGTGAGTTATTCTTGTTTGAATGAAACAAAACACAACTGCAGGTTAGTTCATGATTGTGATGAGGCTTTTAGGTAAGTTCTCTGACACTGTATTCTCACAACAGAGCTGCAGGGGGAGCTCTACTGCTAAAGTTCTGTAATTCTGCTTTAGATTTCATCATATTCCACAGATTTACTATAATTTGATCAAAGACTTTTCTCATAATTGGTTGCATGTTGGGAAAATAATTTGACTTGAAATTGATGAACATAAATGGTTTATAGTTACTGTGAGACCTTTGTAAATACAGTAAATCAAAAATTTAAACTTCTGTTTCGTGTTGGATTTTTTTTTTTTTTTAAACATTTGTACTTAAAAGGGCCCATATTACATTATTTTCTAATCTATATTATGCTATAAAACATCAACCATGCATACCCGGAGTTATGTTTTGTTTCATTCGCACAGGTTTAAAGGTCCCATGGCATGAAATTTTCACTTTCTGAGGTTTTTGAACGTTAATGTGAGCTCCCCTACCCTGTTTAGGCCCCCCCATGGTTAAAAGTTGTGAAATGTCTAAACTGAGCATTTGCGATCCTTTTCTGCATTAGAAAAAAAAACACAGCTCAAACGGGCGATTCTGAACAAGGAAACTATGTGACGTCAGATCGAAAAAAGACATGCAAATGCAGTTCCGCCCCCGTCTGGATGTCTACCCACCGTCTCTGGAAATCACGCCCAGAGAGTTTGGACTGCAGAGGAGCTACGCAATGCGAAATGCGTTTTTTTATTTGCCTGGAGGCACGTGTGAGTGTTTCTAGGCTCAGAAGTCCTTTACCCGACCCACTGGACCTCTGAAACAGCAGTGGTTTAATTTTCTGTGAAAAAAATTTTTTTTCATTGAAATTCCTCTTTCTTCCTCCGCGCTTAAAACACGGAAGTGGGGCCAGCGCACAGCGCACCGCTAAAACAAGGAACCAGCGGTGTATTTGGCCCCCCCACCCGCTCCTCTAACCTATCTGTGTCCTTCTCATTTGCATTCAAGCAACAAGGCCCAGAATGAGGTGTTCAGAGAGACTTTCTGACTCTGACTGTGTACATGTGTCTTTCTCATGCACTGAGTGTTGATTTTGAAGGAGGATTAATTTACAGTATTAGGGAACCATTAAGGAGCCATATAAAAGCATCAGCAAGTACCATGTCATGGGACCTTTAACGCACAAACCTGCATGTGGTAATACAGGAAGTGCTCCACCGCATTTTTAAACTCCATACACCTTCACAAGAATCATTTCAGCCTGGAATTGCTGATCTTTACTGAACTAAACATAAAATGCAACCGTTAACTTGAAAACCTCACAAGGTGGAACAGAGCGTTTTGAGCTTTGGAGATGTACAGACTAATAAAAAAAATTACTCAAAATGAAACAACACAACTCTAGGTGTGTTTTTGGGTAAAAGGTGAGCTGTGTAACTTTTCTGGTAGAGGGCCCGCCAGGTACTTGTCTCCATGGAGATGTCATTGCTTTATCACCAAGATTCCAAAGCATGGCATTACATTTTTTTAATCTCCATAGAAAATTTTTGCACACACCCAAGTCAAAACGGCGGCGAATTTTTGATCCACTATGGCCGACTTCCTCCCATTTTTGGGCTCGTCTCTATCACTGTTCCAAATTTCGTTTGGCTGCTACAAACTTTGCCTGTCCCCACTCCCATCGGGGTCCGATTCTAGGCGGCGCTGTTGAGTCGGGTCACTTCGGGCATTGTCACGATGCCCATTTTATCACATTTTCGCTGGGCCGATCAGTTCTATACCTGGTTGTGGGACTTTTCGTCAATGTTCAGGGGCTCAAAAATGCAATCGTCTTGGCGGAAAAAGGATAAGCAAGAAACCCACAAAGAACAATACCCCTCGCCATTGACTTTGTCACTGGCGATGGCCAATTACTTTAGCCGAAATACTCCGTGTAACAAACCATCAATGCCCATGTAGCCCAACTTCTTAACAAGATTCATTCCATATTCTTATGTATATCAGGTCTCATGGCTTGAAATTTTCACTTTCTGAGGTTTTTGAACGTTAATGTGAGCTCCCCTACCCTGTTTAGGGCCCCCCCATGGTTAAAAGTTGCGAAATGTCTAAACTGAGCATTTACGATCCTTTTCTGCGTTAGAAAAAATCAGAGCTCAAACGGGCGATTTTGAACAAGGAAATTTATTGACGTCAGCTCGAAAAAAGAAATGCAAATGCAGTTCCACCCCCGTCTGGACGTCTACCCCCCCCCGTCTGTGGAAATCATGCCCAGAGAGTTTGGACTGCGGAGGAGCTACGCAATGCGTTTTTTTATTTGGAGGAACTTGCGAGTGTTTCTAGGCTCGGAAGTCCTTTATCTGAGCCTGTGGATATCTGAAACAGCAGTGGTTTAATTTTATTTTCTGTGGAAATGTGTTTATTTTTCAATGGAACGCTTCTCATCTCTCCCTCCGCGCAAAAACGTGGAAATGGGTCACAGCGCACAGCTGAAAAGGAAAGAGCGGAGAGTTTGGCCACGCCCCCACCCCCTACTATAGGCCAGCTCTGTCCTCCTCATTTGCATTCAGGCAACAACGCCCATAATGGAGTGTTCCAGAGTGACATTTATGACTCTTTCTCATCTTATCTCTGTTTCTCATGCACTGAGTGTTGATTTTGGAGAAGGATTCATTTACAGTATTAGGGAACCAGTTGGTAGAGCGCTTGCCTGGTGATCCAGGGGTTGGCGGTTCGAATCCCGCTCTTGACGGGTGGACCGCATGTGATCCCAGCTCCCACAGATGAGCGCTGCTGTTGCGTCCTTGGGCAAGACACTTAACCCCACCTCGCCCCCCAGTGTCTGCGGACACTGGTAGCCCCCATGGCAGAAGATACATCAAGGCTGTTGTGACATGAGCCATCTGTGGGAGGATTCTCCAGCTGAGGTCCTGACCAAGCTGAGGCAAGAAGATCATGGAAATGGTCCCCGGGCGCAGTAATGTGCTGCCCACTGCTCCTGATAACAGGATGGGTTAAATGCCAAGGGAGACAATAAAGGCTTATCTATCTAACCATTAAGGAGCCATATAAAAGCATCAAGAAGTACCATGTCATGGGACCTTTAAAGAAAAAAAACACAAGTACACAATTAAACTCAACACTTTTATTCCACATTTCATCATCAAGCTTCATCTCAACACCTCTGAACCCCACTGTAACCGTTCCAAACCAACTCCACAGCGCCTCCTACTGTCCACACCCGGCAACACTAAATCAGACTCAAAAGGAGGGGCCCTGCACTTCATTTTGGCCCTTCAAGTCAAATTAAATAATTATAGAAATGAACAAAAAAAAAAAAAACAGAATATAAGACTTTTTTTTAAAATCACATTAAACCAAGCTTTGGCATTTTGAAATTCATCAGAAGCAGCGTTCTTTAACTTTAAAATTTTCCAGTATTTTTTTTGTTAAACCAGAGAAATAAGCAGTAACAACTCTGCCAAATAGTGTCTGGAAAAGCTCACTTAGATCCTCAGGGAATGACAAATGTACAGAAGAAGAGGGATGGATGGAGAGACTAAGTGAATCGACAGAGCAGGTACAGTAGATATGGTAAAAAAATGTATGGAAAACGACTAACAATTTAAATTGTCCAGATTTCTTACCATGTTAGCGTAAAATACAGTGTTACCAAAACACTGCTTCAAAATCTTTTAGTGTTCCAAATATCTGAATAGAAGAAAGTCAAAGTCATAGTTTGACGTACCACAACTTTCCTAATTAAAGCTGCACTGTGTAACTTTTCTGGTGCAGTTCTGGTGCCCTTAAACTTCTCTAGCTCAAGTTACAAGTCAGATCTGTGGAGAGGCGATCCTGCTGCCTACAGTAAAGAAAACATGACTTCCACAGCATCTTTTTGTTGTTGTTGAATAAATGGAAGCTAGATAAAAGGTGGTTTAATGCCCTATTGCGGAACATTCCAGGCAAAGACCAGATGAGTTCCCCTTAGCAAAAGTTACACATTTCATCTTTAAAAGTGCACGCAACAGATTATATAAGATGATACTTTTCAAAGGGTAGAAATGGTGAAAATTAACAGCCAAAACTAGTATTTGAGGATTGATGTGTGTATTCATTTAAGACCATTATTATTTTGTCCAACTTTAACTTTACGATAACAGACTTTATTCATACGTTTTGCTCTGCCCCTGTCGCTGTGTCCCTGTCGCTGTGTCCCTGTCTGACCCTGCCTCACCCGTCTCCTCGGCCTCTCCTCTGGTTGATGGTAGTTCTGGTCGTTTCCGTGGGTGGGCGAGCTCAGTAGCGGTAGTGGTCTGGTTTGAAGGGTCCCTCTTTGGGCAGTCCCAGGTATTTGGCCTGTTTGTCCGACAGCTTGGTGAGCTTCACGCCCAGTTTGTCCAGGTGGGCTGCTGCTACCTGCTCGTCCAGCTGAAGAAAAAGAAAATGCACAATCAGGAACTAAACCTTGACACCGTCACATACAGCTCTGGAAAAAAATAAGAGCACTGCATTTTTATCGTACCAAATATTGATTTGTGAACTCTTCTTAAGTGTAAACATTAGTATTATGTTGTTTTAAAATGAATTTGATCTTGTTTCTTTGCATTGTTTGAGCTCTGAAAACATGGATCTTTTTTGTTATTTTCACCATTTGTCATTTTCTGCAAATAAATGCTCTAAACAATCATATTTTTATTTGGAATTTGGGGGAAATGTTGTCAGTAGTTTATAGACTCAAACCAAAATGTTCCTTTTGCCCAAACACAAACCTATAAGTAGTATTATAATTTTGCAGTGGTCCCTTATTTTTTTCCAGAGCTGTATAAAGCCTGCTGTTTTTTGTATTCTTATTTTAGTTTAGTCACGTTTAGCACATTTCTGACAAATAATTAATTTACAGTGCCCATATTACGGCATTTTCTGATCTATGTTGTTTCCTCATCACAAACAGACCTGTGTTTTGTTTCATTCACACATGTTTAACACACAAACCCTGCATATTAAAGCTGGGTTCTTCCTCTAAATCAGACATGTCCAAACTATGGCCCGTGGGCCAAATGCGGCTCTCAGACAAATGTTTCTTGGCCCTCAGGATTCCAGGTGAATTGGCCCAAATCACCTTGAGCAGAACTTTTGACTGCAATTTTTTTGAAAATCTATTTTGATAAGACAATATTTATTGTGTGGTTTTGAGGATTTTAGCATGAATAAAGGACTGACAGCTCATTCTAACATATGAACATGCAGATTTCCAACATTAAACATGCATACAGTGGTACCTCACCTTACGAAATTAATTCGTTCCAGAAGTGGTTTCGTAATGTGAATTTTTCGTAAGTTGAGTAGCTATTTCAATGGAAAAAGCCTGATTCGTTCCAAGGCCCCGATCCAAGTTTTTTTTTTTTATAGTGTAACATTGTGTTCTGCGTAGAGACTGTAGACCCAGGACTAAACCTGGACTATACCAGGTTTAGACCTTGGCGCGCGGGTCTATTTCCTGGTTTCGTTTCGAGTCACGGCTGAGGCGAGCAGCGAGGGGGACCGCACGCAGTCTGAGCGCATGAACGAGACCCGTGCTCAAACCGTGCCTCCTCTAGACCAGGTCTAGACCACCGCGGCTCTTGCATGCGTTCGTTCATGCGCTCAGACTGCGTGCGGTCCCCCTCGCTGCTCGCCTCAGCCGTGACTCGAAACTAAACCAGGAAATAGACCCGCGCGCAGCGCTTTAATCCACCTGGTCCAGTCCTGGTCCAGTCCAGGTCCAGTCCAGGTCCAGTCCAGGTCCAGTCCAGGTCCAGTCCAGGTCTAGTCCAGGTTTAGTCCAGTTCCAGTCCTGGTTTAGTCCAGGTCTAGACCTGCTGGCAGCCCCGCGCCGGGTCATGCTGCGCTATCACACGTGTCAGAGCGCAGTTTTCTCCCCCCTCCCCCTTCCCCCCACACTTCACTATTAATAATTTTGTTGAAAATCTATGAAAGTTTGAGTGTTTAAACAGAGACAAATGTGAGAAAAGTTTAAATCCAGTCTGAGAAAACCGTATAATGTGTGTGGCTGAGCGCGCATTATTTGAATTTTTTAGATTTCGCGTTTCGTAACTTGAATTTTCTTTCGCATCTAGAGACCAAAATTTACCGTGAAGGCGTTTCGTAACTTGAAATTTTCGTTTGTTGGGTCTTTCGTAAGGTGAGGTACCACTGTATTTCAATTATTGACTGTACTGAGCACCAGTCTATGGCCCTCGATCGGTCCTCTGCTTCGTCTGTGTTTAGATATGTGGCCCTTGATTAAAAAAAAAGTTTGGACACCCCTGCTCTAAATGGAAAACACCGTGGAAGTGCTCTACTGCATTTCCAAACTCCATCCATTTTCAATGGAACCATCTGGATAAGTTTACACCTGGAATTGGCCATCTCTACTGAAAAAACTACTGCTACATGACATTTGGGCCTTTGGAGATGTAGACAGACTAAGAAATTAATAAGAGACTAATTAAAAGGTGTGTGTGAATGAAACAAATCACAACTCCAGGTCTGTTTTTGATGAGAAAACATTATAACATGGATTAAAGCTCACAAGAGACAAGTTTGCGTCATATAGGATTAACAGAACTTTAGAAAAAGCAAAAAGAGGCGACTACTGCGATCTTGGGCTCTACAAAAATACATCAAAAATGAAATTGTTATAATATTGTCAATGGGATATTCCAATCATTTGTTTGTCAGTATCACTTCGTACCGTTATACTATAGGTCACTTCTTGAAAAATGTTGGAGTTTGATCATCCATACAATTTCAGTTTTGGAAGAATGGAAAAAGTTGTGTGTACTGACCCTCTTTGGCAGGAAGTACACGCCGACGGGATATTTGTCAGTGTTTGTCCACAACTCGATCTGAGCCAGAACCTGCAGGAGAATAAATCAAAACACCACACGTATAGAAAATAAAAGCACCCAAGAGTCTCCTCCCCTCTTCATGTTAAAGTCATGTTAAAGTACCTGGTTGGTGAAGGAGTTGCTCATGACGAAGGAGGGGTGGCCCATGGCACAGCCCAGATTCACCAGGCGACCCTCGGCCAAGATGATGATGTGGCGGCCATTTTTCATACGGTAACGGTCCACCTGAGAGAGCGGGAAAAAGAGAGGGAGAGGGAGAGAGAGAGAGAATAAGACAAGACTGTTTAGTCAGCAAGTGACCAAGATTAAGGCTCTGTCCCATTTCTCTGTCTTACCCCTTCGTCTTACGCCTACCCTTTGGTTTTGTGCGTTCATGTGAGGGCAAGGGGTGTCCCGATTCTAATTCTGATCAAGGACTCAGGCCACGACCTCGGGCTACATACCCCTCGAAATGAAGGGGTACGCCTACAAGCTCAGACAGGTTTTGGGATCAGGATGGCAGCGTCACATGGACCAGCCAAGGAGTCTCATAAATGTATTTTCAGCAGTTGTAATTATCGATTAACAGTTTAGCAGGTTTACAATTATGACGCTGATGTTCTACGTTACTTTTAGTGAACTGTTGTTGCGGTTTTAATTGTAGTGATGTCTGTTTAGCCGACGTGATCGTTTATCGAACTTTCATGTATAAACAAGCTAGTTTTTTTGTGGAGCTGAGGTACCCGATAATCCTGGACATTTGTTTCCGTTTGTTTGCGTCAGTTGTTGTCGCCTCTGTAGACGTAGCAGCTCAGGTAGAGACGAGGGACGATGACGCAAACGGTAATCGAGTGGTGTCCCATTTCTTAGGGGAACATTCGTACCCCGAGACCTCTCAGCTCGGTAAAGACGTGGATAAAGGAGTAGGGGAAGGGGTAAGACAGAGTAATGGGACACAGCCTATGTAGTGCCGTTATGGATTTTATGAGCCAATATCCAGTATTTATCTGGAATATAAAATAATTAGTTTCATGCTTATGTAAATATGCAGAGATTAGATTTTTGACCATAAAGTTGCAAACTGACTTGGTTCAGACTGAATATTTGCCCAATTTACAACCATGAAAATTGGAATCAATCTGGTAACCCCATTATTTTCATGTTAATCCTAATCTGTGTTAATTTGTTGGTGTTGATTTCACTCTGAGATCTCTCTGCAGACAGAGTCCCAGTGCAGACCTCCACCTTCTCTCTGTGCTCCTAATGACACAGCACCACCACAAGGGGGGGCTGCAACGCCTCAAGGAGCAGTACCGACTCACTTCTACACAAATACAGCATGGCCAGGAAGAGACGTTTCTTCACCTGTGGCTTGACGTTGATCTTCTCGGCGGCGTTCTTGTTGAGCCAGCTCACGTCGATCTCACAGTCAAAGTGTCCGATGTTGCACACGATGGAGTCATCCTTCATCTGCTCGAAATGACTAGAAAAAAAGATCAACAACACCACATTATGGATAAATATTTCACATTTTGTAAAGTAAATAATATCTATTTTTGGAAAACACTTTAAAAATGTAGGCGATGAAGCTCCCTTTGCTGTAGCAAGAAATTAAGCAAATGAAGCTGTGCCATCTATGCTAGAGCCATGGATTTGTTGTGAACACGGAAGAAATCAGGTGATGGTTTTTGGTCTTAAAAAGTCCACAGAATAAGTTTGTGTTTTGCCTGAATAATTTTGTCACAGGTAAAAACCTAAACAGCATTTTGGGGTTTTCGGAGAAGACCACTTCGGATTAATCGATTAAAGTAAATGCACAACTCTACGTAGGTTTTGTTTTTGTTTTGAGGCGAGGACAGCAGCATTGTTAAAAGCTCCAAACGTGACTTACTGTCCCATGATGATGTCTTCACAGCCGGTGGTGGTCACAAAGATGTTTCCCTCTTTGCAGGCCTCGTCCATCGTGGTCACTTCATAACCTACACACACATTAAAACAGGTCACATTTTTATATAGCGCTTTTCCACCTTCAAAGCACTTTACATTAAGGAACCACTCACCCATTCACACACACATGCACACACCAGTGTACGCAGATATACGGGTACGGTGGCTCAAGTGTTTTGCCCAAAGACAGTGTCAGCATTCATCAGTTGGAGCAGGAATCGCTCCACGAGTATTACACGTTACCGTCCTGTAGCCCAGTGTTTCTCAAAGTGTGGTGTGGGAGCTCCTTCAGGACAGCTGGGACCCTTTCTGGGTTTGCCTAATATACAGTTCAATTTTATGTATTTTATTTACCCTCCTTTGGATAATTTGTTTAGAACTAGAGCTGGACAGTATGACCAAAAACTGGTATCACTTTTTTTTTTTTTTTTTCAAAATGATATCGGTTTCGGTATTTAACGACCTATAACTGCCTTGTATGTGTGTAACGGGTTTAATGTTTGACTCTTCACATTATGATAAAGTATTTCCACAAGTTCATCGTTTAATAAACCCTGTTTTCTCAAAGGGGAGATGTCTTTCTTTATAAACTGACTTAAATGCATTCTCTGTATAAATGTAGTCCCTGGTCAATATAAAAATCCATAATAATAATTAATACTGCAAATCTCACTGTATTTGAATCTTTTTAGGTAATTTAGCCTATTTTAGATGAATCCCAGAAATAACAGTTTTGTTTTGCAAAAGTTAATAAGTTTTCGTTGTAGCCTTGGTGAACTGCCTTGGTGACGTCAAGGCTTGGTTGGCCCAAAATTTTCTCTGTTTGAATGAAGGGAAAACTGAAATTGTGCTCTTTGGGCCCACTGATCCCTCATTGGACTTGGGCCCCTTTAAAGATAATGTTCATCCCTTCGCCACCAACCTTGGCGTCACCATGGACAGTGATTTTAAACTCAGCAAGCAGATCAACACAGTCGTTAAATCAGGCTTTTATCATCTTCGTCTTTTATCCAAAGTTAAACCGTTTTTAAGTTTTAAGCATTTTGAACAAGTCGTTCACGCTTTTATTTCTTCGCGTCTGGACTACTGTAATGCTCTTTATACTGGTATATCACAAAATGCTCTTTCACGCCTACAGTTAGTCCAGAACTCCGCGGCACGACTTTTAACAGGAACCAAAAAACGTGAGCACATCACCCCAATTCTTGCGTCTTTGCACTGGCTTCCTGTTAATTTTAGAATTGATTTTAAAATTTTATTGTTTGTTTTTAAAGCTTTGAATGGACTGGCCCCAGATTACATCTCAGACCTCATCCAAATTTACACTCCGGCGCGCGCTCTGAGGTCTGAGGGCTCCAGCTGGTGGTGCCTAAGACCAGACTTAAATCCAGAGGGGACAGAGCTTTTTCTGTGGTTGGTCCTAAGCTCTGGAACGCCCTGCCCCCCCACGTCCGAGCAGCTCCCTCAGTGGAGTGTTTTAAGTCTCGTCTTAAGACCCACTTTTATTCTCTGGCTTTTAACACCGCGTGAGTTGTGTGGTCCTCTGTTGTCTTTTATTGTATTTTAGGGGTTTTTTTATTATTTTATTGTTCTTAGAGTATTTATTTATTTATTTTTTAGCGTTTGTATTTTTATTTATTTATTTTTTTATTCTATATTGTTTTTATTATTTTATGGTATATTTATTTGTGTGCACACTTGTTTTTGTGATTATTTGTTTATTTTAAATGATGTTTCTGTGCAGCACTTTGGAAACGCTTTTAGTTTATGAAATGTGCTATATAAATAAAGTGGATTGGATTGGATTAGCCACAAGATTTGGATGAGAATCATTAGAATAACTTGTTCTTCAAAATCCAACAGTTCAATTCCCGTGCATAATCTTTGTTATTGATCCGTGTGCATGGTGCGTGTTGTTAGCATTAGCGTTAGCAGTGTGTCTCAGTTGCTGGGCGACGGGAGCAGCTCCGTGGACCTGTCCCATTTCGGCAACGGCCTTGCGGTCCACAGAGGCGAGTTTGAGGGCCGCAGCCTTCAGAGAGGCAGAAAAAGCAGCTTTTGGAGGGTGTCGCCCTCGAACTGGGACACGGCTTGTGCTTTCACCGCTCTCACGCCACTGCAAAACAGTCCCCCCTCCAACAATGTCCCCCGTTCTGCCGCTCTGTATTCCTGACGGTTTGTACGCACACACTCACCGGTATTGGGGTACTGTATATGAAAAATTCATTATTTAAAAAAAAAAAAAAAAACAACGCACACACTGGTATATTTAGGCATATTTAGAACTACAGCGGTAATTATGTGGTCCACTTTTAGACGTAGTTTAGCCTCAGATTAGACCTGGAAAACAGTGAACCCTCGCTCTATCGCGGTTCACTCTTCGCGGCCTCGCTGTTTCGGATTTTTTTTTTCCTTTTGTGTGTTCTGCGTCCTGATTGGCTAAGAGACTAGACCAGGACTAAACGTGGACTAAACCACGTCTAGACCAGAAGTAGACCAGGTCTGAACCAGGATTAAATCACTCCGTGCGGCTCTTGCGTTCGTTTGTGCATGTTCGGTTTGTGGCTCGGGCTGAGAGGACGCGGTCCGGGCGCCGCAGTTCTATCTCCCCGGTGTACACATGGCCTCACGCTGCATTTTGTCATATTTGTCTCTAGTTTAAACACTCAAAATTTCATAGATTTTCAACAAAATGTATTAACAGTGGCGTGGGGGGGGCACGGCTCCGGGAGCCCCGCCGGACGCGCGAGCAGCACTGCCACGTCCCAGGACTCGCACCAACCCCTTGGAGAAGTGCGCGACATGTGCTGCTCTGTCACGGATTTATCCACGATGAGGGGTTTATCGTGGACCACTATTAATACATTTTGTTGAAAATCTATGAAAGTTTGAGTGTTTAAACGAGAGACAAATGTGAGAAAATGTTAATTCCAGTCTGAGAAAAGTGTATAATGTGTGTGGTGAGGCATTTACAGCCTTAAAACATGTAGAATAATTGTAAACTATAAAGTTGTCCTACTTCGCGGATTTCACTTATTGCGGGTTATTTCTGGAACCGAACCCCGCAATAAACGAGGGATTACTGTAATCTGTTATAGACCTGGTTTAGATCTGGTGGTACTTGATGTGAAAAATCGCTATAGAATAATTGTGATGTTGTATAAACGTAGATACAGTGTCTCACCCTCCATGGCGGCCTGCAGAGCGTTGATGGGGTCGATCTCAGTGACGATGACCCTGGCGCCGAACCCCCTGAGGGCCTGGACGCAGCCTTTGCCCACGTCTCCGTACCCGGCTACCACGGCAACCTTCCCGGCGATCATCACGTCTGTGGCCCTCTTGATACCGTCGATCAGGGACTCACGACAGCCGTACAGGTTATCAAACTTACTCTGAAAACACACGGGGACAGGACAGAGTCAGGACTAAATTTAATACACAAATCACGTGGGAAGAGTAGAGAATCAGGACTCATCTGTTCAAAACTGCCTTTTGATAACTCAATTTTTTGTTTGGTTCTTCTTCATTTGTGTTTTGTTTGTTTTGAACTGTGTGATTATGGGACTGAATACCCAAGTAGAGCTATTTTTTTGACCTATTTTTAGTGATCTTAATAATAAATAATAGGGATGAGGGGATATCAAGCATGAGTAAACCTGCACTAAAGGCCAAAATAAAAATTATCAGGGGGAGGGAAAAAAACAGTAACTTTATTACATTTTACTGGTAAACAGATAAATATGAAATGAGCCGAGGAGTTGGAGTTTTCAAATGTGATTAATTCATCCAATAATTTATTTTTTTCTTAGCGGAATTAAAGAAGAGAGAACATTTGTACTCAAGAACTGCAAAATGCCACTGCTCAAGTACAAATACAAAAGATTAGAACCACAAAAATTTAAAATAACTAAATTACCAAAACTTTCACTCACTGAAGTAATGGTATCCCTTAGTTTATTACTCAAGTAGGACTAAAAGCAAAACTTAAGTACAATTAAAATTAAAAAACAAAAAAACTGAAGTACATGTAAAAATATGACTGATTAAATATATACATTTATA
The DNA here is from genome assembly GCA_036785185.1 of Paratrypauchen microcephalus. Lineage (NCBI taxonomy): Eukaryota > Metazoa > Chordata > Actinopteri > Gobiiformes > Gobiidae > Paratrypauchen > Paratrypauchen microcephalus. Next base: position 232,359 of record JAVJIX010000173.1, read on the forward strand.
AAAAAAAGGGAGTGTACAATGAACAGAAGCATCATTATGTACATATGCCAAACTCTAGCCCAGGGGTCGGCAACCCCTACAGTGGTTCCTCATTTATCGTGGGGGGTTACATTGAATAACCCGCGATAGGCTAAATCAGTGAAGTAGTCAGCTTTATATTGCGTGTATAAATATGTGTGTATTTCACAGTTCCTCTGACCGAGGCGCCTGGCGCCGCTGCGCTGTTGTGGGTTTTGTTGCAGTGAGAACACTTCCGTGCGCTCTCAGGACTGGTTCCACCACCTGGACTCCAGGTTCCACCAGTTCGTTCTGTGGAAACACTGCCGCTACTTCCCGATGCGCATTGACCACCCAGAAAAGTGTGTGCTCGGACAAGTGCACCTGCACTCGTGGTCAAATCCGTGACAGAGCATGACCGACGCGACCAGGCCCAGGTGAGACACTCGGCCGTGGCCCTTCTGGCATGAGCCCAAATGCCAGACCGCTCAGGCCTCACTGCTTCAGAGTCACACTGCTCGTGATCGAACATTTAAATAAATTTGGCAAACTGAACACATTCTGTACAGGAGACATGGAGGAGAATGACTGACAAAGACAAAGGTCTACAGTCCCTTAGCCAATCAGGATACAGAACACAATGTGTATTGATACACTATGAAAAAATCTGCGAAACAGCGAGGGACCACTGTATTTAATTAAAATATATTTTATTTTAGTTTGTTCATTTTCAAAATGTAATTCTATGGCACAAAGATGTTAAAAAAAAATGTTATATGCGGTGTTATTTCATTTTAAATTTCAAAAAGGTTTGTGGCTCCAAACGGCTCTTTGAGTGGTAAAGGTTGCCGACCCACAGGTTGGTTTTCATCTGTTGTCCCTCTATGGACCCAAATAATTCTATTAAAATTGAAAAAGGCCTGTTCATTAAAGGTGAACTGTGTAACTTTTCTGGTGGAGGGTCCATGAAATGCTTTTCTCCGTGGAGACGTCATCGCTTGGAAGGTTTCAGTGGCCACGTTTACATGATGTTTTTTTAATTCCAAATCAATTGTTCTGAATTAAATTATTCTTCTTCGAGTTTACATGGAAATAATAAAACCGAATTCAGGTTTACATAGAAAACATGTTAAATCAGCTTTATGTAATTCCGCTCAACGTCTGGGGGTCGGGAAGGGTTCTGATTGGACAGGGACACAAACAAATTTACGTCTACTAGAAGAAAACGCACAATCAGCTGCTCCCGTCTTTTGTCATCACGGTTTTCTTCCATCCACTCTTTTCATTATTTGTAGTTCTTCCAGCGCACTTAATTAAAAAAAAGTTTTGGTTCGAGATCAGCGTTTGCTCCGGGCCGCCACCTTCACAAGGGCAACCCGATGTGCATGTGCCCAACACCCGGAATTATTTTTAAGGGGAATAAACGTTTACATGATCGAGGAATAAATTAGGAATCGGAATAAACCACTCACTTATTTCGGAATTAAGTTCAATAAAGTTTCATTTAAGTAATCATTTTCATTACAAATTAAATATTTACATGGTCTTTTTAAAGCGGAATTCATTTTTATTCAGATTTAAAGCTCTCATGTAAACGTGGAAAGTATAGTATTAAAGGTCCCATGACATGGTACTTCTTGATGCTTTTATATGGCTCCTTAATGGTTCCCTAATACTGTAAATGAATCCTTCTTCAAAATCAACACTCAGTGCATGAGAAACAGAGATAAGATGAGAAAGAGTCATAAATATCACTCTGGAACACTCCATTATGGGCGTTGTTGCTTGAATGCAAATGAGGAGGACAGAGATGGCCTATAGTAGGGGGTGGGGCGTGGCCAAGCTCTCCGCTCCGTGACCCATTTCCGTGTTTTTGCACGGGGGGGGGGAGATGAGAAGCGTTCCATTGAAAAATAAACACATTTCCACAGAAAATAAAATTAAACCACTGCTGTTTCAGATATCCACAGGCTCAGATAAAGGACTTCCGAGCCTAGAAACACTCGGACGTGCCTCCAGGCAAATAAAAAAACACATTTCGCATTGCGTAGCTCCTCCGCAGTCCAAACTCTCTGGGCGTGATTTACAGAGACGCTGAGTACAGACAGACGGGGGTGGAACTGCATTTGCATTTCTTTTTTCAATCTGACGTCAATAAGTTTCCTTGTTCAAACTCGCCCGTTTCAGCTCCGATTTTTTGTAACGCAGAAAAGGATCGCAAATGCTCAGTTTAGACATTTCACAACTTTTAACCATGGGGGGGGGGGCTAAACAGGGTAGGGGAGCTCACATTAACGTTCAAAAACCTCAGAAAGTGAAAATTTCATGCCATGGGACCTTTAAACCTTTTCATCTTCATGGAGACCAAACCAGACTAAGTTACAGGTCATTTCTGTGGAGAGGCGACCCCAATCAGTCAGAATGCCTGTTTTTCTAGGTATTTTTGAGCTATAAAACCACCTGTAATTGAACAAATGTAAAGTAGAGCTGTTTAATGTCACACTGTGGAACATTCCAGGCAGAGCAATGACATCCGTAGAAACAAGAAGGTGACGGACATGCAACCAAAAAGTTTAAGTGTCCATTCTACCCCATCTCCACATCTACTGCATATTTAGTCTGATAAGGTTTTAAAAGCAGCAGAAAATAAAAAACTGTTGTGGATGGTTTTAAAAATAACCGTAAGAAGTACCTTGGTCACAGAGTCGTTGACGTTGATGGCCGGGATCTTCAGGTCTCCATTCTTCTTCATCTTGTACAGGTTGTGGACTCCTGTCGTGGTCTCCTCAGACAAACCACGGATTCCTCAAAACATTTAAAAAGAGCAACATTCAGTCTGATATTTTTGCAATCCATCAAAAAATATGAGCTGAAAAAAGGTTCGCCACACGAGCTTTGATAACATTTAGACCACCATTTGAAAATGAATCCAATTGCTGATAGCTGCGTTAAAGGTTTAAAAAAATGCATTGTGTAACTTTTCTGCTGGAGGGTCTATTACCTGCTTGTTTCTATGACCACTGGTCTGCCTGGAATGTTCCACAGTGTGACATTAAACAGCTCTACATTTATTACAGGTGGTTCTATAGCTCAGAAATACCTCGAAAAACAGACATTCTGACTGTGAGTGGAGTAGCCGCTCCACAGATCTGACCTCTAACTTGGTCTGGTTTGGTCTCCATGAAGATAGAAAAGGTTTAATGCCATATTGTGAAACATTCCAGACAAAGGAATAATTGAGAAAAGCATCTGACAGACTCTCCAGCAGAAAAGTTTAATAGAACATTCAGCCCACGGTGCATTTTCAAACACATACAAGAGTAGACCGATATCTGAACTGCCATTTAGTTAAAATACAGTTTTAAATGTAGTATTTTGTTGGTGTTGATTTCACTCTGAGATCTCTCTGCAGACAGAGTCCCAGTGCAGACCTCCACCTTCTCTCTGTGCTCCTAATGACACAGCACCACCACAAGGGGGGGCTGCAACGCCTCAAGGAGCACTTGGGTTCAATCATAAACGGCTCTACACTATAAAAACCGCTACATGGAGATTTGTATCAGGCTTTTATTGAGTCCAGCTGCACTATTTCATGCAATTTAATATCATTTGGACATTTCCATTTTTGTCTATATGCCTGTATACAATTATTCAGTGGAGTTTCTCTCAATTCAGCAAAATTCCACATTTAGAAGGAAAGTTTATTATTATTATTAAGATTAGGCTTAAGTCTTTATTGGTCTCACACACAGTGACACACGGGAGAAATTTGACTTCTGCATTTGACCCATCCTTTTCAGGAGCAGTGAGCAGCCATCTTTTCGGCGCCCGGGGGGCAGTACCATGAAGAGTCTTGCCCAAGGACCCACACTGGTTAGCTCATTGCCCAGGGGGGATTTGAACCCACAACCCCCAGGGGGAAAGTCCATGACTTACCAGTTGAGCTAACCAGCCGGTTTCAAGTCATTGTCTCCATCTAGTGGTAAAAGTTACATTAAAGTTTGCTAAAATATGGCTGACGAGGTATTGGGATGGTCAAAATATTTAAAATGAACTGCTGAGTTTGTCCCGTACAAAAACTCTCGTGAGTTTTAATAAGATCATTTAAAAGTTTAAAATAATTTAGAAAATGTGCACTAATTAATGTAAAAAATAAAAAATACTTGAGTAATTGGGTCCTTCTGGTGTAGTAATGACATGAGCGTTTTAGTTTGACCCACAAAGTACTTCAAACTATTAATCATTACAAAATAAAACTTGTTTTATCAACAACAGTTTTTTTTTTTCTTCTTTTCATGAAATTCTTATTATTTCATAAATCTTTATTATATTTCTTGATGAATTTGTGTGAGCTCCTGGTTAATAATAAATGACCAACAGGTTTATGAGCAGAGTTCTTCCTTCAGCCTGATGTGTGTTTGGGCAAAATAAACCAGGGGATTAATTAATGCTAATTGATAACACTGGTCTACAAGCAACATGCACATTTATTTTTATTTTATTTTATCTTAACTCCTATGCACATTCTACTGCACATGACCAAGTCACTGCTGTATCTTCCATTGCACATTTTTGATGCACACTGCACACTTTGGAAATCTGTATATAGTATAGTTTATTTATTATGTTGCACTGTTTTAAGATTTTAGACCGTAGACTTTAGTTTTAACTTAGATCTCTGTCTTAGATAGTTTTTTGTTGTGTTTTGTCTTCATATTGTATTTTGTACACTGTCTTTTTGCACTACCTGGCCAGAGAGAAACAAAATTTCGATTCACTGTATGTTGAACACATATGGCAGAATTGACAATAAAGCTGACTTTGAACTTTTGAACTTGAACTTTGCTTCCGGAACAAAAGCAGTAGGGCTGCAACGATTACTCCAGTAACTCCAGTACAAAAAATAATCGAGGCAAATGAGGCTTCGTTTAATTTTCATCACATGGCGATATATTTCACTTCCTGCATCATGGCGGCACTGTCAGACTCCTGCGCTGTTCGGACTGCATCACTGTTCCCATTTACATTAAATTTAATTTACATTAAATTTTATTTAAACATTTATAAAATCAGGGATGAAAGAGTTCTGCCTTTTAGTGGATCCCCGCTTTTTTTTCAGCTGCAGGGTCTTTTTTTTTTTTTTTATATCTGTGCAAATCAGTTGAGGAAAAAAATTGGGTGTGTATAAATGTATATATATATAGTTGTGTTTAGGGTTAGGCTACAAATCTTTTGTATAAACAGATGTGATTTTGATGTAAAACAATTTCATTAAATATCTTGAATACATTAGCTAACCAGCACAGTAATCAATAGATTTTAAGTTCACCTTATCAATATAAATGAGATTTAGCCACTTTAATCTCTGAAATATATCGAGTTCAAAAATTTGTAGACCAGTGCAATGTAACAATGTGTTTTGATTAATCGCACTGACACATTAACAGCCCGAGTAATAACATCAGCGGTTATAGCAGTATTCGTAACAGCAGTATTCGTAACAGCAGTATTCGTAACAGCAGTATTCGTAACAGCAGTATTCGTAACAGCAGTATTCGTAACAGCAGTAGTATTCGTAACAGCAGTAGTATTCGTAACAGCAGTATTCGTAACAGCAGTATTCGTAACAGCAGCATTCGTAACAGCAGTATTCGTAACAGCAGTATTCGTAACAGCAGTATTCGTAACAGCAGTATTCGTAACAGCAGTATTCGTAACAGCAGTATTCGTAACAGCAGTATTCGTAACAGCAGTATTCGTAACAGCAGTATTCGTAATAGCAGTAATAGTACCTGTGAGTAGTTGTGGGTACTTGGTGTGCACCAGGTTGGTGAGGTCTCCTCCGTCGTCCAGGATCATGTTGAGGGGCTGCCCATCCCTGAAGTAAATGGTCTGTTCAATGCACCACACGTACTCCTCATCGGTCTCTCCTTTCCACGCGTACACTGTGCAACAACATACAACAAATGTACAACAACATACAACAACAACATACAACAAATGTACAACACCATACAACAAATGTACAACAACATACAACAACATATTACAAAGTGTGGCGTTTAGGAAAGTCAAGGGGAAAAGCTCTAAGGAAAAACACTGAATATTTCTGTTGGTGTCAGTTTCACTCTGAGATCTCTCTGCAGACAGAGTCCCAGTGCAGACCTCCACCTTTTCTCTGTGCTCCTAATGACACAGCACCACCACAAGGGGGGGCTGCAACGCCTCAAGGAGCAGTACCGAGTATTCAATATCTACTGCTACTAGTAATACCACTTTGACCTCTACTGACTTCTAAAAATAATCACTTCTAGGCTAAACTCCTTTACATTCAGAAAAGTGTAAAACAGAAAAAATCAGGTACAGTGCCTTTTACTGTATTTTGGATTATAACAATTTTTAATAACTGAAATCATTATTGATAACAGGAGAAGTTCAATTTGTCAACTGGACAAAGTTTGTTTGGTCAAAAACGTTTCGCTGCTCATCCGAGAGGCTTCGTCAGCTCTAATAAGAATACTGGTAAGACACTTGCTTATACAGTGCCGTGAAAAAGTATTTGCCCCCTTCCTGATTTCTGTGTTTTTTGCATATTTATCACTCAAAACATTGTCAGATCATCAAACCAATTTTAATATCACACAGAAACAACCCAAGGAAAGACAAAATTCAGTTTTTGAATGATGATTCCATTTATTAGTGCACAAAAAAAATCTAAACCTATCTGGCCCTATGTGAAAAAGTAATTGCCCCCCCTTGTTAAATCACAAACTAACTGTGACTAACCACAGTTTTGAGAAAACTTAGTTCAGTTCTACATGCCACACCCACACCTGATTGTCACCACCTGTGTTGAATCAAGAAATCACTTAAATAGTTCCTGTCAAACAAAGTGAAGTTGGCTACAACATCTCAAGAACAAACACATCATGCCACGATCCAAAGAAATTCAAGAACAAATGAGAAAAAAAGTGATAGAAGTCTATAATTCAGGAAAAGGTTACAAAGCCATTCCCAAAGCTCTGGGGCTCCAGCGAACCACTGTCAGAGCCATTATTCAAAAATGGAGGAAACTGGGAACAGTTGCAACCCTTCCCAGGAGTGGTCGACCAACTAAGATTACTCCAAGAGTGCGACGACGGCTCATTCAGGAAGTCACAAAAGAACCTAGACGCACATCGAAAGAACTACAGGCCTCGTTGGCCTCAGTTAAGGTCAGTGTTCATGACTCCACCATTAGAAAAACACTGGCCAAAAATGGCATCCATGGAAGAGTTCCCAGGAGAAAACCACTGCTTTCACAAAAGAACACAAAGGCTCGTCTCACCTTTGCCAAAAAGCACCTTGATGACCCTCAAGACTTTTGGAGAAACATTTTGTGGACCGATGAGTCTAAAATTGAACTTTTTGGAAGGTCTGCAGCCCGTTTCATCTGGCGTAAAAATGGCACAGCATTTGATAAAAAGAACATGGTGCCCACAGTAAAGCATGGTGGTGGCAGTGTGATGGTCTGGGCCTGCTTTGCTGCCTCAGGACCAGGACAACTTGCTGTGATTGACGGAAAAATGAATTCTGCTGTTTACCAGAAGATCCTGAAGGAGAATGTCCGGCCATCAGTTCGTGCCCTCAAACTCAAGCGCTCTTGGATCATGCAACAGGACAATGATCCAAAACACACCAGCAAGTCCACCTCTGAATGGCTCAAAGAAAACAAAATTAAGGTTTTGGAGTGGCCAAGTCAAAGTCCGGATTTAAATCCGATTGAGATGCTGTGGTGTGACCTTAAACGGGCAGTTCATACAAGAAAACCCTCCAATATGGCAGAATTGAAACAATTCTGCATAGAAGAGTGGGCCAAAATCCCTCCCCAGCGGTGTGAAAGACTCATCACCAATTATCGCAAACGTTTGGTTACAGTTATTGCTGTCAAAGGAGGCTCAACTGGCTATTAGATTAAGGGGGCAATTACTTTTTCACATAGGGCCAGATAGGTTTAGATTTTTTTTGTGCACTAATAAATGGAATCATCATTCAAAAACTGAATTTTGTCTTTCCTTGGGTTGTTTCTGTGTGATATTAAAATTGGTTTGATGATCTGACAATGTTTTGAGTGATAAATATGCAAAAAACACAGAAATCAGGAAGGGGGCAAATACTTTTTCACGGCACTGTATCTTGCTGTAGGGAGGAGCTACCTAGCTAACTACTTTCCGGAACTATCTCATTGGTTTCCGTCTTTTGTTTCTCTGGCGTCTAGATAACGATCCCTATTCATCCCTACACGCCTGTTTTTCACACCTCTGGCCCTGTCCTGGCTAACCCTATTGTTTCTCTGTTTGTTTGATCTAGGCTTAATAATGGAATTGTAGATGGGATGCAAATTATGTCTGACTCCACCATTTCTGTTTAAAGAAGGATTCTCTTTTTTGACAAAAATAGCCTCTTTAACTCCCCTCTCAAACCAATTCTTTTCCCTGGCTAAGATCTGAACCTCACTGTCCTCAAATGAAATCATTATTATAAATTTGACTTGCAAAATGACAGGACCCACTAGGGCTGTGCAGACAACAGCCAGTAAAAACAGTGTAAAGCAAATAAAATATTACAAAGGCAAATGTGTCCAACCGCAGGAAAACCAATACCAAGTCATCGAGGAGGCGTTTTGAGTTATTCACAGATTCTGAAAGTACAGGCTCTACGCTTTCCAATGATGTCTTACATGTGAAAATCTGACAATATTTTAAAAAGTTATCTCTATTTGAAATCAGCCATAGCAGATCCCAGAAATTCCAGAAACAGCCTCAAAGTTTGGTCTCTTCAGCCCTCCTTGCCTAACAAGCATTTTTTAAATTAAAAATGTATGTTTTTAACGTCACTAATGCCGTTATCCGAAACATGGAGAGGCTTCATCATGATCTCCACTAGCACATTATGCAAAAAAACGAAAATCACAAATTTTGGAGAAAAAAAACAAAAAACACAAAAAAACGCATTTCCTGAGAATCTAATGCCGACATGTGCCCTCAGCTTCCGTGGTGGGACACAAATGTTGTCATTGTTCGTTCATATTTTTCTATATAGTTTAAAAAAAATTTTTAAATCCATCTCAGTAGACAAGAACTGCAATGACCAGATAATCTAAAACTGGTTGGTACTTCATATGTAGACTTATGTAACCCACTTTCTTTCTAAAGATGCATTAATCCGGTTAGAATAAGATTACCTGGGACCCCAGATTTGGCGATGGCAGCTGCAGCGTGGTCCTGAGTGGAGAAGATGTTACAGCTCGACCACTGCACCTGTGAATAAACACAAGAGAAACTTTACATTATGAAACTTTGTCATTTAAACCATCAAGGCTCAAATAAACACTGCATTAAAAAGGAGTGGCATACCATTATTTCAGATATATTGTACAAGCAGCTCAGTACAAGCCTGCTGCATACTGTCCGCATCCAATTATAAAACACTTAATTGTCCGAGATACTTGAACTCCTCCAGCGAAGCTCTCAATTTACCGGTCAATCTACGTTCCTCCCCTCACCTATGGTCATGAGCTTTGGGTAATGACCGAAAGGACGAGATCGCGGATACAAGTGGCCGAAATGAGTTTCCTCCGCAAAGTGGCTGGGCGCACCCCTTAGAGATAGGGTGAGGAGCTCAGTCACGCGGGAGGAGCTCGGAGTAGAGCCGCTGCTTCTCCACGTGGAGAGGAGCAGCTGAGGTGGCTCGGGCATCTGTTCCGGACGCCTCCTGGACTCTTCCCTCAGGAGGTGTTCCGGACACGTCCCACCGGGAGGAGGCTCCGGGGAAGACCCAGGACCCGCTGGAGGGACTATGTCTCCTGGCTGGCCTGGGAACACCTTGGGGTCCCCCCCGGAGGAGCTGGAGGAAGTGTCTGGGGTGAAGGAAGTCTGGGAGTCCCTGCTTAGACTGTTGCCCCGGGGACCCGGCCCCGGATAAGCGGAACAAAATGGATGGATGGATGGATGGATAATTGTCTGAGAATCTGGAAGTACGTGGTTAGCATGCTAATTGTTAGCTTTGTGATGGCAAAACTCTGGTCTGGTCTTAAAGGGGTCACATTATGCCATTTTTGGATCTACAGCTCTGGGGAAAAAAATAAGAGACCACTGCAAAATGATCCGTTTTTCTGATTTTACTACTTATAGGTTTGTGTTTGGGCAAAAGGAACATTTGTTTGAGTCTATAAACTACTGACAACATTTCCCCCAAATTCCAATTATTGTTTAGAACATTTATTTGCAAAAAATGACAAATGGTCAAAATAACAAAAAAGATCCATGTTTTCAGACCTCAAACAATGCAAAGAAACAAGATCAAATTCATTTTTAAACACCACAATACAGGGGGTCCTCGGGTTACGACGGTCTCGACTTACACCATTTCGTGGTTACGAACGCGCCCCCATAAAAAAATTTTTTTTTATATATATATATATACACACGTGGACAAAATTGTTGGTACCCCTCAGTTAAAGAAGGAAAAACTCACAATTCTCACTGAAATCACTTGAAACTTACAAAAGTAACAATAAATAAAAATGTATTGAAAATTAAATAATCAAAATCAGCCATTACTTTTGAATTGTTGATTAACATAATTATTTTAAAAAACAAACTAATGAAATAGGGCTGGACAAAAATGATGGTACCCATAACTTAATATTTTGTTGCACAACCTTTTGAGGCAATCACTGCAATTAAACGATTTCTGTATTTGTCAATGAGCGTTCTGCAGCTGTCAACAGGTATTTCGGCCCACTCCTCATGAGCAAACTGCTCCAGTTGTCTCAGGTTTGATGGGTGTCTTCTCCAAATGGCATGTTTCAGCTCCTTCCACAGATGTTCAATGGGATTCAGATCTAGGCTCATGGAAGGCCACTTTAGAATAGTCCAACGCTTTTCTCTCAGCCATTTTTGGGTGTTTTTGGCTGTGTGTTTTGGATCGTTGTCCTGTTGGAAGACCCATGACCTGCGACTGAGACCAAGCTTTCTGACACTAGGCAGCACATTTCTCTCCAGAATGCCTTGATAGTCTTCAGATTTCATTTTACCTTGCACACATTCAAGACACCCTGTGCCAGATGCAGCAAAGCAGCCCCAAAACATTACTGAGCCTCCTCCATGTTTCACCGTAGGGACAGTGTTCTTTTCTTCGTATGCTTGGTTTTTGAGTCTATGAACATAGAGTTGATGTGCCTTACCAAAAAGCTCCAGTTTGGTCTCATCTGTCCAAAGGACATTCTCCCAGAAGCTTTGTGGCTTGTCAACATGCATTTTTGCAAATTCCAGTCTCGCTTTTTAATGATTTTTTTTCAGCAGTGGTGTCCTCCTTGGTCGTCTCCCATGAAGTCCACTTTGGCTCAAACAACGACGAATGGTGCGATCTGACACTGATGTACCTTGGCCTTGGAGTTCACCTTTAATTTCTTTGGAGGTTGTTCTGGGCTCTTTGGATACAATTCGAACGATCCGTCTCTTCAATTTGTCATCGATTTTCCTCTTGCGGCCACGTCCAGGGAGGTTGGCTACTGTCCCGTGGGTCTTAAACTTCTGAATAATATGAGCCACTGTTGTCACAGGAACTTCAAGCTGTTTAGAGATGGTCTTATAGCCTTTACCTTTAAGATGTTTGTCTATAATTTTTTTTCGGATGTCCTGGGACAATTCTCTCCTTCGCTTTCTGTTGTCCATGTTCAGTGTGGTACATACCTTTTCACCAAACAGCAGAGTGACTACTTGTCTCCCTTTAAATAGGCAGACTGACTGATTATGAGTTTGGAAATACCTGTGATGTCAATTAAAGGACACACCTGAGTTAATCATGTCATTCTGGTCAAATAGTTTTCAATCTTTTATAGAGGTACCATCATTTTTGTCCAGGCCTGTTTCATTAGTTTGTTTTTTTAAATAATTATGTTAATCAACAATTCAAAAGTGATGGCTGATTTTGATTGTTTAATTTTCAATACATTTTTATTTATTATTACTTCTGCAAGTTTAAAGTGATTTCAGGGACCATTGTGGGTTTTTCTTCCATTAACTGAGGGGTACCAACAATTTTGTCCACGTGTGTATATATATATATATATATATATATATATATATATATTACGCGTCATTCCGTCTTACGTGGTTTAGCGTGGTAAGCGGCGTAAACAAACGTGAACGGCGCACGGCGGAAGAATACGCTCTGTTGTGGTTGTAGGGCGGAGAGGACGGCCTCGTGTGCTTGCCCAATGTGGGCGGAAGTACCTGATGTGGGCTCTGATCTGCTCCTATGAAAGCGACAGTGATAACCAAGCAGCGTAGTGGTCTAATTATTGAGATGGAAAGGTTATTGGTGCTTTGGTTGGAAGATCAAAGGCAAAATGCGACTTACGACAAAATTCGGGTCTTAAGAACGGATCAACGTCGTAACCCGAGGACCCCCTGTACTAATGTTTACACTAAAGAAGAGTTCACAAATCAATATTTGGTGCAATAACCCTTATTTTTAATCACAGCTTTCATGTGTCTTGGCCTCCACAAGTCTGTCACATTGTTCTTGGGTGACTTTATTCCACTCCTGGTGCAAGAACTGAAGTAGCTCAGCTTTGTGTTTGTGTTGGAATGGAATGGCTGTAATACATGTAGAGATGCTGAGTTCAGAACAAAATGCAGTGGTCTCTTATTTTTTCCAGAGCTGTACGTCATATCTGAGCACTGTGTCAAACCATTTAAAGTGCACTATGCAACTTTTCTAGTAAGACAAATCCAGCACCTGGTTGTGTCCATGGAGATGTACTAGAGAGATTCCTTTTCCCCAGAATGTACCACAGTATGGCATTAAAACTTTAATTATAAGTGTGTTTACAATAAAACAAAGCCTCTGTAAACGGGCCCACCTCTCCACAGATCAGACCTGTAAATTGTCTTGGTTCTTGTTTCCATGGAAATAGACAAGTTTAATATCATAATGTGAAAAATTCCAGGCAAAGCCAAAACATCCATAGTAGCGGACCCTCCACCCGGAAAGTTACACAATGCAACTTTAAGTAAAATTAGACTTAACCACAAAAAATTATATATAAATATTTTTTTGTATCATTTTAAATCTTTATGTTTATTAGGGATGAGACGAGACAATTTGCACACGAGATTATTTCCACAAAAACAACACAGGATTTTGAAATAATTTATAAAACAATTATGCGATCCTGTTGGCAGCTTTGGCCTAACTTTTTCTAATTTTGTTGTAGTAGTGAGACCTTTTTGGAATCGCAGATCCACAAGAGACGTCATTTCTAAGCCCTTAACTCTTTTTGTCCAATTCAGATGTAAACTAAATGGAAAACAGTCTCACAAGATCAGTTTTAGTAGTACAAAAACACATAACTCAATTTAGAACGGTTATAAAGTACACATCAAGTCCTGCGTCAACAAGGTTATTTAATCTTAAAATGCACAGTTCTTTCTTAGAGCCACATACATTTAATCGAGCCTATTTGCAGACCAATAGAAGCCTTGTTTAAATAGGTTTTGGAGTGGTTTAAATCCTGTTCCTCTCCCACTCTCCCACAGGTAAACATGGTGTATTAAAGTGTATTTGGAGAGTAGAGGGGACCGGTCTGTTCCTGCTCAAACCGACCCAGATAAGACCCTGTGTGAGGAGTTCAAGGCAAACAAACGATCCTCGTCACCTGCTTCTCTCCTGGAATCAAAGTTTATTCAACTTATTCTGGAGTCACCCTGGGCCACTTTCTTTTTTTTTTTTAATTTTATTTTTATTTGGAAAGAACAATCATTTTCACATTACAGATTTCTAAATCAGACATAATCTTTCCTATTTTTAATATATTATGAAAAAGGAGGGAAAAAAAAAAAAAAAAAAAAAAAAGGGGGGGGGGATAAAAAGTACCCCCTCTAAACTATTTACAGAAACTGGGGAGCTTACTGAACAAAAATACTATCAAAAATTTTGTATTATACAGTGTAAAATAAAATATAATAAGACAAATCTTCACCGGAAGTGGAGAAGTTACACGAAGTCGCCTCTGGTTGGGGTGATATACTTAATCCATTTATTCCAAATACCATAAAATGTGTCTCTTTGAATGTTTATTGAATAAGTTAGCTTTTCCATCTTGAAAATGTCAGAAATTATGTCAATCCAGCCATCCAATGTCGGCGTACCTGGGGTTAGCCATTTTTTTGTGATGTTCTTTTTGCTTGCCACCAAAAGGGCTTGTAACAACTTATCACTTCTCCTTTCCAGAAAATTAACCCTACCTAAATACAAAGTTTCGAAATTAAATGGAAAATTTACTCCAAAAAACAATTTTAAACATGCGTGGATCTCACTCCAATACTTTTTTAATTTGGGGCAAGCCCAGAATATGTGGTAATGATTCCCCTCCTCAGAACCGCATTGTCTCCAGCATGCCAACTTGTTGGCTCCCTGAACCGGAGTTTTAAAGTATCTAATAATGTTCTTCCAGCAATGTTCCCTCCAAGATAGGGAGGCAGTCGACGACCACTGGAATGACCAAATGTCCTCCCAATCAACCTCTGTAATTTCTATTGCCTGGGCCACTTTCATCATTGAGGTTGTATTATTTTACACGGGGCTGCCGATCTTCACAGGAATACACTTCCAGCCGACTTTAAAACTTGCACCAACTACCACACTTGTTTCTTCTCCAAGCGTTCAAACATTCAGACTGGTTGTTCTACAGTGTACTGTGTAGATGTAAATGTAGCGTGTTTGACTCATGACATTTGTCTTGATGGTAATGTTGATGAATTGTAGTTTGGAGGATAACAATACAGACGAGTTTGGTAAATGTACATCTTAGGGGAAATTGAAGACCCTGAATTTGAGTATTTTTAGACAATTTCTCCTTTTGCCATGGATTCTACTCACATTTAGAAGATAATGATGAATTTGAAATCTTGTATTTATGGAAATTAGAATGAATTAATTTTGATTGTTTTAAATGTTTAATGATGAATTGGATAGTAGTTATTTTAAGGAGACACGGTTGATGATGAAATGTTAAGATTTGGTCTAATGTAAATAGTTTCCTTAATGTATTTTGTACCTCTGTAGGACTGCGAATGGAAAGTTGCCTGTAGCCAAATGTGGCTCAGTTTTTTTTTTGTCAATGTTTTCTGTGCACCGTCCTCGTTTTAAATAAAATTCTTAAAAAGTTACACAGATTACTAGTGACAGACCTAGATCATCTCTAAATCATTAAGGTTTCGTGGCTGTCACTTGGGAACTCAGATCTTCAGCTCCCTCCAGAGGTTTTAGGGTTACGGTCCGGGGCCACTCCATGACCTTAATGTGCCTCTTCTCGAGCTACTGCTCCGTTGCCTTGGCTGTTTGGCAGTAAAAACGCCAAAATGACCACACAGCCGTTCTAGCACTGAAGGGGAGTTTTTTTGTTTACTTTTTTTGTTTAAGTGAAAGCCCCGAGTCAGGGCCACAGCCCGTCTCTTTAGCCTCTTGGCCACAGTTGTTTGCGTTTGTACGGAGCCCCCCCCTCCATTACCCATATACATAAAATGTATAAAGACTGTGATAAGAAATTTGCAATTATACATATATTATCAAAAGCGTACTGTTAGCTTCGTGCTGCCGCTCACCCACGTGCACGCGCCCCACTACTGATAAGTGGGGGTGGCACGGGGGAGTTAAGGTGGCTGGTACAGGATGTGCAACACTGCTATGAAAGCTACCTTTATCTTCTTTGTGTTTGCTTCTCATCAAAAGTATGCCCTTGAACTGAAATACTGAGTTTAATAAAGCTGTTGGAGCAGGGGAGAGATTTCAGACAGACCTGGGAGCTGAGTTTGGCTAGTGGAACTCCCCCGGTCTCCTTGCATAAGTATTTAGAAGGATTTGACTCTGTCTGGTTATTTAACACTTTTTCATATTTTATAGTAAGGCCGTCTCCTGACAGACTGATATTAGCAACTTAGAAAAACATGTTTAGTAATTCTAAGTTTGTGACGTGGCTAAAGCTAAAGCTGGCGTAAACACAAAGCTTCTTCTGGTTTATAGTTTTTTTCTGCATTTACTTCCCTTCTTTGCCCCTCTATGACATGTTATAACCTCTCTTTATGTAACACACTGGGGTGTACTAGAAATATTTATTCAAACATTCAAATAATTTACATGTTTGATGTTTCGATGTTTTGTGTCACGTGCCGGGTCAAGATTTAAGTTGTCTTAACTGGAAATAATGTGGTTTATCATGAGATCAATACATTTGGTGAGAAATTATTTGAAGTTTACATATGCTTTTGCCTCTTATTTTCACCTGAAACCACTCTTGTGGAACAGACAGTTTTCCTGAATATGCAGAGCTTGTGCGTTAAACGTGTGAATGAAACAAAACAACTCCAGGTATGTTTGTGATGAGGAAACACGAATATAAACATAGATCAGCTTAATACAGGCCCTGTAAGTTTCCGGTCAAGTACTTTTGACGATTTAGTCCAACTGAATTACACTCATACCTCGGCCCCCAGAGCGGTGAGGGTCTCGATGAGCACGGCTGTCTGCAGGGTCATGTGGAGGCAGCCGGCGATGCGAGCTCCCTTCAGGGGCTTGGACTCTCCGTACAGCTCCCTCATCTTCATCAGGCCGGGCATCTCGTTCTCCGCGATGTCGATGGCCTTGCGCCCCCAGTCAGCCAGGCTGATGTCGGCTGTGGCGGGCAGAGAGGGGTGGTCAGGCAGGTGTGTGAATCATTCCAGACAAAGCATTAACATCTCCATGAACAAAAGCATTTGATGGACCCTGCACCAGAAAGGTTACACAATGCACCTTTAACATGTCCATCTTCTAGCATACAGTTCCATTAAAAGTTCTTATTTCTGTTGGTGTCAGTTTCACTCCGAGATCTCTCTGCAGACAGAGTCCCAGTGCAGACCTCCACCTTTTCTCTGTGCTCCTAATGACACAGCACCACCACAAGGGGGGGCTGCAACGCCTCAAGGAGCACTTTATTACAAGACTTTCCTTAAAACATGCACTTTGCAACGCTTCTGGTTGAGACTACAGCTGTTACGCTACTGCTTGTTGTCACTTTGTCTGGGTTCGGGTTCCCAGGAATGTTCCACTTCCTTAAAATAACAGCAGTGTGTTTGAAAATCCAGCTCAAACAATAGATTGTGTGTATCATCATGATGCACTTAAGAGATCCGTGTCAGCATGACTTGACTTATTTCTTTCAGTTGTGTTTCGCTCTTTGAATCTGAATGGGAGCCTTCTGTGGCAGAGCTCAAGAGCAGTGTGGACTTTGGTTGGAGTTATCTTCGGTCAGCCGTTGATTAACTCAATGCAGTCTTTTATGACACCGCACAGAGTAGAAGAACGTGAGGAGGAATACTCAATACAACTGATAACAGATCACTGGTTTTACTACTATTCATTGATTACAATGGAGTTACATTTTTATTGATATATAGTTATGCAATTTTAAATCAATAGAGTTTTTAAAAAGGTCCCATATTAGGCAAAATTGACTCTTGTGAGCATTATTCCAAGTTGTAATGTTATCTCCTCAAAAACATACTGGAGTTGTGCGTTTGTTTCATTTACACATGTTTGAATAATCCAGCATTATTAGTCTGTCTACATCTCCAAAGCTCCAAAACGTTAAAGGAAAAGTAAAGTTTTTTTACAATCTGAGCCTTCTTTTGGCAATAAAACAAGTACTTTTACTCACCCATAGCACTTTGGTGTCACTTGGAGCAGTTTTGTAGAAGTTATGTTGTAGCCGTTCTGTTCTACTAATGATCCCGTATCCGTTAGCGTGAGTGCTCGGGGCATTACTTTGCGGTCTCCAAATAACAAACTTTAGCACTTTTCAAATCACAGAAGATCGCTGTGTCAGGGTAGACTTTTAGTAGATTCCAAAACGGCCTGAAACCCGATATCGCAACAGAAAAGTAAAGTTCAGAGCGGTGTTAGCTTCTTTCGGACTAGCGGTGTTTACAAAACAGCTGAGTTCACGCATGCGCACTGTCCTCTCTGATGACGTCATCAAATGAAACTATAGCTGGATATCGGGTTTCAGGCCGTTTTGGAATCCACTAAAAGTCTACGCTGACACAGCGATCTTCTGTGATTTGAAAAGTGCTAAAGTTTGTGTTATTTGGACACCGCAAAGTAATGCCCCGAGCACTCACGCTAACGGATACGGGATCATTAGTAGAACAGAACGGCTCAACATAAGTTCTGCGATACTGCTCCAATTGACACCAAAGTGCTATGGGTGAGTAAAACTACTTGTTTTATTGCCGAAAGAAGGCTCAGATTGTAAAAAAAACGTTACTTTTCCTTTAACAGAAATCCTTTCGCCTTTGTTCAGCAGAGATTAGCAATTCAGGGCTGATGATACTAGTGAAGGAGTATGGACTTTAAAAACACAGTGGAGCCATTTCTGTATTACATGACATCACGAAGTGGAACAGAGTGTTTTCTGTTTGAGAGAACACTGCCTAAATATACAGGTTTGTGTGTTAAACGTGTGTGAATGAAACAAAACACAACTCAAGGTGTGTTTACTAATAATTCATTGCATTTATACAGCACCTTTCATGACACCCAAAGCGCTTTACAGTTCATTCACTCCACACTTGGTGGTGGTAAGCTACTTTCTGTAGCCACAGCTGCCCTGGGGTAGACTGACGGAAGCGAGGCTGCCAATCTGCGCCATCGGCCCCTCCGACCACCTCCAACACTCACGCACACTCCACTTTCATACTAGGCAAACGTGGGTACGTACTACATTGACTATATAGTATGCACCAAAACTCATTAAAAACGACAGCAAAAACAAAATAATTTCAAGTAACCTTTCAAATTAAAAGTGATATATAAATATTAAGTGAAATTTCCACTGTACATTTTGATCAATACTTGAGCCTAAACCATATTCACAGTTTTAGGACATTTCTGATACATTGTCATACTACTGTCTGAATATTGTTACGGGAAAATAAATATAAAAACAAAACATTTAATTCTGTCCATTTCCATAATCTAGATATGACTGCTTTTAAGAGTTACCAGTCATTTATAAAGATTTAACTCTGAATGTAAAAATGTAGAAACAGTTTAGGGAACAAAAAATGTTCTCTGAAACCATTTAGTTTCTTAGAGATTTTTTATCCAATATTCATGATAGAGTTGGCCTAAACTTCCAATGTAAACAGACGCAGACGCCACCGGTTGGATCGATCTTCGGCCCGTTTGCATCCAAGAGAAAATACAATATAGCATTACCTCCAAAGACAACGCAAATAAGCACACGACTTATTTTTAAATCTCAAACACTAAACATAGCGGCTTTAATAATTGACTTTACCGCTGATGTAATTAATCTAGTGTGTCCAAAGCAGAAACCCTCTTATCCCCTCCTGGTTGTGCTTTAGTGTAGTTACATAGACTAGAACCGCCTTTGGGGCAGTTCTGTTTTAAGTAATTACATTTACCTTGACTTTGAACAACAGGCACACGCTAAAGGCTCTTTTTAAATTGAATGATGCTTATTTATGTTTTGATTAGTTTGTATTGTGATTTGGCTTCTTATTCTGTAAAACACTTTGAATTACTTTGTGTATGAACTGTACTATATAAATAAACTTGCCTTGCCTAGTATAATAAGAAGTATATCTATACTGTGATCAAAGGAGAAGTTCAATCCGCTCATCCGAGAGGCTTCGTCAGCTCTGACAGCAGAGCTGACGAAGCCTCTCGGATGAGCGGCGAAACGTTTTCAACCAAACAAACTTTGTCCAGTTGACAAATTGAACTTCTCCTTTGATCATGGATTCTACCTGGACGACTGAGGGACTTTTCACATATATCTATACTGGTAATGGTAGTAGGCCTGTCACTGTAATTATTATCACTTCAAGTCTGGAACAATATTTTTGGGGATCAGGATTTACTGTGTGTAAATTCTTTGCACCAATGAGGAATTTTGGTTATTTTTTGGCTATAGGATATGATTTAAGATCAAAAAGGTTGAATTAATGACTTCTATTACTCATTATAGAAGCAAACAAACTACTAAAGTCTTTGATTCTGCCGTTTATTTATTGCAGCTCATGTTTAACAATACTGTACATTAGGGTTGGGCGGTAATACGGTATACTGCGGTATCTAAAAATAGCAACGTATCAGATTCATTACCGTCATTTAAAAAAAGAAAATCTTGCCCTAATATAATATTAACAATAATTAATTTAATGCCTAAATAAAGAGTGTTTGTCCAGCACCTATGTATGTGTGGTTGTGTTTGTTAATTTAATACTATTACAGTTTAAAACTAATATTACTATCGGAGAGATGACGTTCGATCAAGTTCCTGGATGTTGCGTCGTCACGTGACATTACCGCTGAGAAGGGAGAAGGAGAAGACAACATGACAGGCCGCGCCGAGTTGGTCCCAAAGTAAAACACAACGTCTGCAATTTGGCAGCATTTCGGATTTCGGCCAAATGACAAGGGAGAGCCGGGAAATGTCAACGAGGCTGTGTGTAAAACGTGCATGCAGACTGTGGCGGTGTTCTGGTGAAACATCCTACCCGTCGAGAGATAACAGCGGCACTGTGGAGGAGCGAGTGTAGTGCACTTGTGAATGTATGCATAATTCACCTTCTTAACTGTGTTGTTACAGCTTTGCCATGCGGGTTTTGCTCAGTTCTTTGTTAAGCACTTGGTTATAAAGTCACTGCTTCTGATAATGATTCCTGTTGGTTTGTTAGCTTTAGCCCACAGACAGTTTGTTATTTCGTTCCGTCGGTTGGCTGCTGTATTTGCACTTTAAACATTTGTTAATAAAAGTTACTCATTTTGTACATGTTTTGTTATGTTTTCAGTATCATTAGGCCTATGTAATGCTGCTATTCTGTTTCTGAACGGTAAAGGTGCAAGCTGCCATTTGGCGAGGCCACTCCACTGTAGTGCTACCAAGTGGTTTTTTTTTATTTATTTATTTTTTTTTTTCAGCCTTAGCAACGGTAATACCGTATACCCCGGGAAAATGTGGACACGGTTTAACGGTATCAAAATTTGGATACTGCCCAACTCTACTATACATTTAGAAAAGTTTGTGCACAATTTACATCATACACTCTCACAATGAGACTGAAAGCATCTCACTTCAGTGCAGACATTTAAGTACGATATTTACAGCACAGTATAGGTAATAAAAACACAGTAATGGTAATAAAAAATAGTGCAAAAAACAAATTACTGCAAATCTGCTCTTGGTTGCTTCTTGTGTCAATGGGATACATTTGTTTAAATATTATAGTTTATTTATATTTTATTATAAATAATCATACCTCAAAATTTGTCATTGTGACTGAAACTACTGAAACTACATTAGCATTTGAGTCGGAACATTAGAATTTGAGTGAAGACTGAAACATGAGCTGCTGAAATAATACAAGAGAATCCCATTCATTTAAAACAGGTAGTGTAGGTCTAAACCATACAGAATATGACAGGACATTTAGTTGTTTGCAGAGTACACCATGTTCAAATAAGACCTGAGCATACCGGACCTAATACATGAGATTAAAACTGAAAGAACAAAGACTCAGTGAAGCAGGTCAGTCTTCTGGAAATACGTTTTTAGGATGTTTAAACAGGCCCACTCCAAGTCCCTATGCAAGACTTAAATCTTCTGGTCTGAACTCTGCATTGTTCATTACCAATACATCTGCGTTAGGGTCTGCATGTACAATATTTACTGACCAAACAGTAAGTCACCTTTATCCTCGCTGTACCAAATACAGATGAGCTCATGTCATAATTTCAGTTGGAGGCAGGGGCGTGTGCAGCTGAATGGGATACAGAAACATCCAAACTTACTTCCAAAAAGGTATAGTATAAGTCTCTGGATGTGGCAGTTGCACGTTACTTGCATGACGCCATGGAAATAGAAAGTCAAAACCATACTTCAGAACATTCTCAATGGAGATAGATTTGTTTTATGCCATTCTGTAGAAAATTATGGCCAAAAAGAACAACATTTCCACGAAAACAACAAGCAGGAGGACGCACTCCTCCAGGCCAAATAAGAGTCAGGTTTGTGGAGATGCAACCACGCTTACAGTCAGGATGCATTTTTCCAACATTTTCAGTGCAATAAACAACCCAATAAGAGGCTTATCTTTTAGTCTATTTTTGGCTAAAAAGTTACATACTGTGGCTCTAAGGTGTGCAAATCTTCAACTTTGTTTGGTATTGGTTCAACAAACTTGTCATATGACTTTAAAGACCTTTCAACAGACAACAATCGCGGCTTGATTGTTGTCCTTTCTGAAGACAGTTTGAAATTTCACTTCTGTTTATTTTTGCTTGCAAAGAAAACCATTTTGTGCTAGATACTAATTACAGAAATATTAACCATAACCAAGCTAAAAGTATTTCACATTTAACTCATAATTTAACAATATAATCCACCATTTTATCCATAAGTTGCTTCTGGCAGCCCACCACGTGTATTTTTTACTACTACAGGGTCGATTACTAGCGCTGCTTTATCTGCTCCTGTCAGTCAAGCGTGAGACGAGAGACGCTATGCCTCACGGGAAATGTAGTCTGTAAATAGCACGTAACACGTAAACGCCTATGGACTTCACCTTGGTTAATAAACTACAACTCCCAGACACGCCGAGGGTGGATTTTGGCTCGCTCCAGCAGCCCATGCTTGCAGCGTGTGTGTGTCTGGCTGTTACATGTCGATTCATTGACAACGTGAGTCAAAGTTTGCACAAAAGCGCGCATAAAAGTTCAAATTTAAACGCCATTTTGCAAGAAATGCGTTGCCCGATTTGTAACACGGAAGAAAACGTGTCCAAAATGAGTGAAAGCAGGAAAATACGGTAGTTAACAGCCTTTTATATAGCATGAGCAAGGAATCTGACAAGTAAATAAGTGAAGGATTTGTTCAAATAAGAGTTTTGTTTGCATTCGTAGTGTTTAAGTTACATTTTTAATAAAAGTAACACCATGCTTAGCTGTTACCCCGCGTAAAGCTGCGTTTGACTGATATTTTTAGCCACTTTAGCCGCAGCTAGCTTGTGGAAACCCGTAGAAAATTAGTACTTACCGACTTTGTATTGCAGTTTGTCGGACATGGTTGGTTCTTGGAGGTGTGCAGCGGGCAGGGAGAGCAGCAGCAGCAGCCTGACCAGCGGACAGAGGCAGAGAGGGAGGGACGTGGACCCGGGAGCGGAGTTTTCACCACCACGGCCCCGTTCAAACCAGCTCGCACCGGGGGGCGGGTCGAAGGGGCTCAGCGCGGGCTCTGATTGGACGAACGCAGCTCCCGCCCCGCTACGGAGACACGTGATTGGCTGAGGGGAGTGAACGGTCGGAACAAGTTTGGTCTGGAGCAAGTTTGAGAAAGGTAGTGTTGTTCTGTAACTGGCAAAACACGTTATATCACTTGAAAATAAATACACAAATAGTTACAAAAAAAAAAAAAAAAATTGGGGGAAGGAAGGGGGGGGGGGTTAAAGGTTCCGTATTACGCAAAATTGACAAATATTATTTCTACTATTAAAATTACCATGGCTATTATTACTAAAATAAAATGAACAGGGTTGGGAGAGTTACTTTAGAAATGTGACGTCATAATCCGGAAGCCCGCCATCTTGGAGATATTTGAAACACGGCGAACCGTGCATTTATGCCGCAAAGTTAAAAAATGGTCAACTATTGTCGGGTCCTAGGCTGTCACAATGGACCGGACAGAGAAAAACACCTGCAGTTCTATCGTTTACCTAAAGTAGTGACCAACCAGGACTAAACCAGGTCTAAACCAGGACTAAACCAGGTCTAAACCAGGACTAAACCAAAACTAAACCAGGACTAAACCAGGTCTAAACCAGGACTAAACCAAAACTAAACCAGGACTAAACCAGGACTAAACCAGGACTAAACCAGGACTAAACCAGGGTGAACAGACAGCAATTATTAAAGGAAAGGAGATTGTGGATCGCCAGTCTCAAACAGAACTTGGAAGGGAGAAATCACGACAACATTCGCATATGCTCAGCTCATTTCACAGCCGGTAGCCGTATCTTAGCCCTATCTGAGCCGGTAGCTGTATATTTGCAAAATGTGAATAATAAAAAGCAATATACTCGTTCTTAAACACGTTACACATGTAATACAAGTATGCCGACCTTTGCCATCACGATACGCTTGTCTCCAATTTTCCGCACTTTCCGCTCTCGTACCAGCCACAAACAAACTGGTTGTTTCCTCCAGACCTTTAGAGCTCTGAAGGTCTTGTGTATCAGGGCTTAGGGAGAAAACCAGGTCGTTCACAACTTCAAATCGATACTGTCACTGAACAAACTTGAATCCATCTCATACGGATCTTCTTGCCCAATTAATTCGAGTTTTTTCATATAACGCTCCTTTTCTTTGGCATCTAACTTATCTCTATACAACTGGTCAACTGTGTCAGAACTTTTGGATTCCGATGTGGAAGGTTTCTCGCAAAATTTTGATTTTTTTCCTACATGGTTGCTATATAAACACATGTAATTTTGAGCGTGTAATGCATCCAAGATGGCCGCACATACGGGTAATCGTCCTGTTTTTCCGGGTTCGTGAAAACGCTCTATTCTGGTACAGTTACCAGTTCCCCCTTAAAATATGTATTCAGTAACGTAATCCAACAACCATAATATTAAAGTCATGTAAGCTGATTACTTTCAATGACTTTTGGATGACTTTAACACCAAATATCCGATAACAACAAGAAAACAATAACATTTTGAGCATTATAAAAGAAACTGAGGAAAGCTCATTTGGGCCGTAGCTTATAGTCCTACAGGGAAAGTGCACAAGTCTTGACCATATAGTATAATTTATTAAGAAAAAAAATCCCCTTGCCGTCTTTAAAAATAATAATGTCGAAATTTCCACCCGCTAAATGCGTTCTTCTCGGTAGAAGCCGTGCCAGGTGCAAGTTTGTTCCATAGTCCTGCCATAGTGAGTGTGCATGTCTGTACGACATTTTGTTCTGTTTTCCCTCCATCTCCAGCTTTAAATGAAAAAATAAAATAAAATAAAATGCTTTCAAATTGTAATCCCGCTAAATAATCCCAATTTTCACTAAGTGTACCTGTGATCTGAGAACATCTTCTTTCCTTGTAACTGTAGCGGAATATAGTTATTTTTTTGTACCCTTTTACTTAACGCCGTTCCTTTTATTCCGTTACTCCCCAAGGCTGAAAATGAATATACTAAAAGAATCAAGATTTTTTTCCTTTGTATCATTTGTGAGCTTTAAGCCATGTTATAATGTCATTGCCTCATCAAAAACAGACCTGGAGTTATGTTTTGTTTCATTCACACACGTAATGCTTTATTATTAGTTTGTCTACATCTCCAAAGCTCAAAATGCTGTTCCACCTTGTGATGTCATGAAGCGGTAGTTTTCAAGTTAAGAACTACCTTTTACCTTTTAATTCAGAAGAGATCGGCTATTCCAGGGCTGAAATTATCCAGATGATTTGAGTGAAGGTGTAAAAACACAATGGAGAACTTCCCGTATCACTACATGACATCAGAAAAACACAGAAGAAATGTGCAGGGTTTGAAAAACATGTGTGAATGAAACTAACTCCAGATATGTTTGTGATGAGGAAACAACATTATAACATAGATACGGCAATAGAGCGGTTTCAGGTGATGTCATAATGCGGAAGTCGGCCATGTTGGAGATATTTGAAATAAAGTGAACAGTGCACTTACGCCGCCACGGTAAAAAAAAAAATGGCCAACTATTGTCAGGTTCTTGGCGTCACAATAGACCGGACAGAGAAAAACACCTGCAGTTCTATCGTTTACCTAAAGTAGTGACCAACCAGGACTAAACCAGGACTAAACCAGGACTAAACCAGGACTAAACCAGGACTAAACCAGGACTAAACCAGGACTAAACTAGGACTAAACCAGGTCTAAACCAGGACTAAACCAGGACTAAACTAGGACTAAACCAGGTCTAAACCAGGACTAAACCAGTACTAAACCTGGACTAAACCAGGACTAAACCAGTACTAAACCAAGACTAAACCAGGTCTAAACCAGGACTAAACCAGGACTAAACCAGTTCTAAACCTGGACTAAACCAGGACTAAACCAGTTCTAAACCTGGACTAAACCAGGACTAAACCAGGACTAAACCAGAACTAAACCAGGACTAAACCAGTACTAAACCAGTACTAAACCAAGACTAAACCAAGTCTAAACCAGGACTAAACCAGGACTAAACCAGGTCTAAACAAGGACTAAACCAGGTCTAAACCAGTATTAAACCAGGACTAAACCAGGACTAAACCAGGACTAAACCAGTACTAAACCAAGACTAAACCAAGTCTAAACCAGGACTAAACCAGGACTAAACCAGGACTAAACCAGGACTAAACTAGGACTAAACCAGGTCTAAACCAGGACTAAACCAGGACTAAACCAGGACTAAACTAGGACTAAACCAGTACTAAACCAAGACTAAACCAGGTCTAAACAAGGACTAAACCAGTACTAAACCAGTACTAAACCAAGACTAAACCAAGTCTAAACCAGGACTACACCAGGACTAAACCAGGTCTAAACAAGGACTAAACCAGGTCTAAACTAGTATTAAACCAGGACTAAACCAGGACTAAACCAGGACTAAACCAGGACTAAACTAGGACTAAACCAGTACTAAACCAAGACTAAACCAAGTCTAAACCAGGACTAAACCAGGACTAAACCAGGACTAAACTAGGACTAAACCAGTACTAAACCAAGACTAAACCAAGTCTAAACCAGGACTAAACCAGGACTAAACCAGGACTAAATCAGGACTAAACTAGGACTAAACCAGGACTAAACCAGGACTAAACCAGTACTAAACCAAGACTAAACCAAGTCTAAACCAGGACTAAACCAGGACTAAACCAGGACTAAACCAGGGTGAACAGACAGAGTGATTCAGAGGAAAGGAGGCGATTGTGGATCGTCTCAAACAGAACTTGGGGATAATGGGAATAATCCCGACAACATTCACATTCGCTCAGCTCGTTTCACAGCCGGCAGATATTTCATACTGTGCACTGTGATTGCTGTCGTCATTTTTTGTTTGTCATTTTTAGGTCCATGCATCAGTAACTTATTAAACTTTGTTAGTTGTAAATACTTGTACATGTTCATTTGCTTCATTAGCCCCTACAGTAAACTGTATTACAATATTAATATTTTAATCTCTCCACAATGTGAATAATAAAAAGCAATATACTCGTTCTTAAACACGTTACACATGTAATACAAGTATGCCGACCTTTACATCACAATACGCTTGTGTCCAATTTTCTGCACTTTCCGCTCTCGTACCAGCCACAAACAAACTGGTTGTTCCTCCAGACCAGGGGTCGGCAACCCGCGGCTCCGGAGCCACATGCGGCTCTTTGATCCCTCTGATGCGGCTCAGTACAGCGGCCCCTCGTTTATCATGGGGGTTACGTTGTAGAAATAACCCACGATAGGCAAAATCCGTGAAGTAGTCCTCTTTATATTGCGTGTATAAATATGTGTGTATTTCACAGTCCCTCTGACCGAGGCGCCTGGCGCCGCTGCGCTGTCGCAGGTTTTGTTGGGGAGAAAACTTGTAAACATACAGCACTTCAGAGCAGTGACAGACTGGGATCATCGGCCCTGGCAATTTACACCTACAAGCGGCCCCGTAGTCTGTGGAACGGGGGGAGAGGTTCTACAGCTCTGCACCAAACACAGAACTGTCGTGAGAACACATCCGTGCGCTCTCAGGACTGGTTCCACCGCCTGGACTCCAGGTTCCACCAGTTCGTTCTGCGGAAACACTGCCGCTACTTCCCGATGTGCATTGACCACCCGGAGAAGTGTGCGCGCGGACACGTGGTCAAACCCGTAATAGAGCACGGCCTCGGCCCTTCTGGCATGTGCCCAAATGCCAGACCGCTCAGTCTTCAGAGTCACACTGCTCCTGATCCAACATTTAAATAAATGTGTCAAACTGAACACATTCTGTACAGGAGACACGGAGGAGAATGACAAAGACAAAGGTCTACAGTCCTTTAGCCAATCAGGATGCAGAACACAATACGTGTTGATACACTATAAAAAATCAGCGAAACAGCGAGGGACCACTGTATTTAATTAAAATATATTTTATTTTAGTTTGTTCATATTCAAAATGTAATTCTATGTCACAAATGTTAAAAAAAGCCGTTATATGCAGTGTTATTTCATTTTAAATTTCAAAAGGGTTTTGTGGCTCCCAGTGTTTTCTTTACTGTGTGAAACGGCTCCAAACGGCTCCAAACGGCTCTTTGAGTGGTAAAGGTTGCCGACCCCTGCTCCAGACCTTTAGAGCTCTGAAGGTCTATAGCGATATATGAAAAAACTCAAATGAACTGGACAAGAAGATCCATATGAGATGGATTCAAGTTTGTTCAGTTACAGCAGCAGAATCCACAAATCACCACTGTCACTGAACAAACTTGAATCCATCTCAAATGGATCTTCTTGTCCAGTTCATTTGAGTTTGTTCATATAACGCTCCTTTTCTTTGGCGTCCAACTTATCTCTGTACAACTGGTCAACTGTGTCAGAAGTTTTGGATTCCGATGTGGAAGGTTTATCGCGAAATTTAGAGTTTTTCTGCACGGTTGCTTTATAAGCGTGTTTACTTTGAGTGAGCGATATCTCCAGTATGCCACATCCGGGTCAAGGTCGGATTTTTTGAGTCCGTGAAAACGCCCTATGGGCCCCTTAAATATAATCAGTACATAATGTATTTGGTCTGCATACGGCCTGTTTATTCTAAAACTCTGCCTACACCTGGCAATTGTACAAATAAATACAGTAACTGACAATAATTATATACAGCTCTGGAAGAAAATAAGAGCCCACTGCATTTTTGTGTGAAATCAGCATCTCTACATGTGTCACAGCCATTCCATTCCAGCATCTGTGGAATTCCAACACAAACACAAAGCTGAGCTACTTCAGTTCATGCACCAGGAGTGGAATAAAGTCCCCCAAGAACAATGTACAGACTTGTGGAGGCCAAGACGCATGAAAGATTAGATTAAAAATAAGGGTTATTGCACCAAATATTGATTTGTGAACTCTTCTTAAGTGTAAACATTAGTATTATGTTGTTTTAAAATGAATTTGATCTTGTTTCTTTGCATTGTTTGAGCTCTGAAAACATGGATCTTTTTGGCTATTTTGACCATTTGTTATTTTCTGTAAATAAATGCTCTAAACGATCATATTTTTATTTGGAATTTGGGGGAAATGTTGTCAGTAGTTTATAGAGTCAAACAAAAATGTGACTTTTGCCCAAACACAAACCTATAAGTAGTAAAATCAGAAAAACAGATCATTTTGAATTTGAAGTGGTCTCTTATTTTTTCCAGAGCTGTATAACAGATATTGACTTGTTTTTAAATATACTCTTTATAACTGTATTCTTTGTTCAGCGTCTTTGGGTGTTTAGAAAAGCTTTATGTAAATAAAATGTACGAATATTATTAATACTCAAAATGTGTTGTTGTGATATAGACAAAGGGCATTTGCCTTGGTGTCATTGCTTTAGGTGCAGACTGTCTCGCCTACATCTCCTCTAGTTTGTTTTATTTATGAGTTATTTATCGCAAGTTTGGATTATGGAGACTTTAGAGGCCTTAGAACAGGGGTGGGCAAACTTTTTGACTCGTGGGCCACAAAGGATTCTAAAATTTGGCTCTAAAAGAGCCGGACCAGGAGCAGGTGGATTTAGTGTTTTGGTAAAAACACTAAAAATAACATGGGATATGTAGAAAACACGTGCTTTATTTCAATTAAAAATTAACAAAAGTATTACAACAAAATGTCCATCTTTCAAGTTCCATGGTATTTAGCTGTTTATTGAAATGACTCTTAAAACACAGAACATTTTATTAATAAAATACAGCTTCTTTTTTTTTTTATTACTAACAGAAAGTCCTCTTCTCCTTCAGGTTCTTTCATTCTTTCGTTGACAGCTTGTTAGCATAGTTAGCATGTTTTGTGGCAAAGTGACGGCTGATATTATATTCTTTAAAAACCGCTACAGTCTCTTATATCAGGCACACAGCAGCTGATCGGTGAAAAAATATTTACTTGTCCACTCCTTATTAAACACTCGACATTCTCTGTCCACTTTTCTTTTCTTAGCTCCGCTCGTCTTTACAGGAGGCTGAGGGGTCAAAGAGTAAAGCACAAACGTGGAGCAAAACGTCACAACAAACGTCAATGTATGTAGTGCACCAGCTGTTGGAAAACACCAGAACTGAAGGGAAATTAAAACATTAAAATATTAACAAGGCTTATTAATATAATTTCTTCAAGTTCGGCGGGCCGGATTAAGAAGCTTAACGGGCCGCATATGGCCCCCGGGCCACAGTTTGCCCATGCCTGCCTTAGAACCAAAAATAGGCCTCTTTACAACCAGCTGCTAACTACAATTACAATATCTTTCCAAAACAAAACGTATGAACTGTGTATAAAATACGGAAGCCGACAGAGGCCATGTTCATCATTATTTTCCACCAGTGGAAAACCATACCTGCCTGTCAAAGCCTGATCCTGTCACATCTCAGAAGCTCCAGGGCCTGGTCAGTGCTTGGATGGGAGACACTGGGAATTCCAGGTGCCACAGGGGGGCACCAGTCACAAAAACTGTCGTTGTGTCCTTAGGCAAGACACTTCACCCACATTGCCTAGGATGAAAGTAGTATGAGTGTTGGAGGTGGTCGGAGGGGCCGATGGTGCAGATTGGCAGCCTCACTTCCGTCAGTCTGCCCCAGGGCAGCTGTGGCTACAGAAAGTATCACCACCACCAAGTGTAGAGTGAACGAACCATGAACTGTAAAGAGCTTTGAGTGTCATGAAAGGCGATGTATAAATGCTATGAATTATTATTATTATTATTATTATTATTCATTCATTCATTTTCTTCCGCTTTTCCATTTTCTGGGTCGCGGGGGCAGCAGTCCAAGCAGTGTTCTGCTGCCCAGAACACAATGCACCAGCCCTCATGAATCCTCCCGCGGGTGGTGGGTCCACAGGAGGACGACTCACGTCATAACAGCCTTGATGTATCTTCTGCCATGGGGGCGACCAGTGTCCACAGACACTGGGGGGGTTAAGTGTCTTGCCCAAGGACACAACGGCAGCGCTCATCTGTGGGAGCTGGGATCATATGCGGTCAACCCGTCAAGAGCGGGATTCAAACCGCTAACCCCTGGATCACGAGACATATGCTCTACCAACTGAGCTACTGCCGCCCCCATTATTATTATTATTAGGGACCGAGCCCGAAGGGGGACGAAGGTCCCTATTGTTGTTGCTTCGTTTCCGTATTATTATTAGGGACCGAGCCCGAAGGGGGCGAAGGTCCCTATTGTTGTTGCTTTGTTTCCCTATTATTATTATTATTATTCTTGTTCTTGTTCACACTCGCTGGGGCAATTTTGAGCATGTTCCCATGCTTCAAAACGAAC
Organism: Paratrypauchen microcephalus; assembly: GCA_036785185.1. NCBI lineage: Eukaryota > Metazoa > Chordata > Actinopteri > Gobiiformes > Gobiidae > Paratrypauchen > Paratrypauchen microcephalus. The sequence goes on from JAVJIX010000173.1 coordinate 263,966, forward strand.
GAAACTTTGCACGGGCATCACAAAGTGCTGCCAGTACGACCACACAAAGTCCCGTCCCCCAGTGACCCCCAGGAGCTCGATAGCGCCCCCTAGCGCGTTGTCTTTCGGGGCTGGCATACCGTTTAAGATAGGCGCACGAAATTCGGTAGGGACGTGTATCTCAATAAGACGAACAAACGCCTCACTGCAATGTCATGGCCACGCCCAACAGGAAGTGAGATAATTGGGCTTTTGTGTGATTTTTGGGTATTGGACATAGAATGGAATTTGAAACACTTCTCCTACACCGTACCTCAGATGGGCTTAAATTTTGGTGAACATAATCTTAAGACGTTGGAGATGTTAAATTGCGAAGGATTTTCAAATAGGCGGTAATATGACGATACGGCGGATCGATAAAGTTAGGTATTTATTGAATGGGAGTGATGAGTTATGAATGGGAGGTATTTGTTGCTAGGCAACGCCCTGATCAAAGGTCTTTGATCTTTGTACCTTTGATCTGATATAGCTGCAAGCAGCAATGTGGGGACAAGCATCGAAGGTTCATGTAGGCCTCAGCATGTAGGCCACATGCAGGGTCTGACAGGGTCTGACAGAGTCTGACAGGGTCTAACAGAGTCTGACAGGGTCTGACAGGGTCTGACAGGGTCTGTTCTGACAGGGTATCTACAATGTCATGGCCACGCCCAACAGGAAGTGAGATAATTGTGCCAGGCACACGAAATTTCGTATGGCTGTGCGTCTCAGTAAGACGAACAAACGCAGGTGCGAGGTCCCGACCAACGCCGCTTGCGGCTTTAATTATTATTATTATTCTTGTTCATACACGCTGGGGCAATTTTGAGCATGTTCCCATGCTTCAAAACGAACAAAACTTTGCACGGGCATCACAAAGTGCTGCCAGTACGACCACACAAAGTCTCGTCCCCCAGTGACCCCCAGGAGCTCGATAGCGCCCCCTAGCGCGTTGTCTTTCGGGGCTGGCATACCGTTTAAGATAGGCGCACGAAATTCGGTAGGGACGTGTATCTCAATAAGACGAACAAATGCCTCACTGCAATGTCATGGCCACGCCCAACAGGAAGTGAGATAATTGGCCTTTTGTGTGATTTTGTGGTATTGGACATAGAATGGAATTTGAAACACTTCTCCTACACCGTACCTCAGATGGGCTTAAATTTTGGTGAACATAATCTTAAGACATTGGAGATGTTAAATTGCGAAGGATTTTCAAATAGGCGGTAATATGACAATACGGCGGATCGATAAAGTTAGGTATTTATTGAATGGGAGTGATGAGTTATGAATGGGAGGTATTTGTTGCTAGGCAACGCCCTGATCAAAGGTCTTTGATCTTTGTACCTTTGATCTGATATAGCTGCAAGCAGCAATGTGGGGACAAGCATCGAAGGTTCATGTAGGCCTCAGCATGGAGGCCACATGCAGGGTCTGACAGGGTCTAACAGAGTCTGACAGGGTCTGACAGGGTCTGTTCTGACAGGGTATCTACAATGTCATGGCCACGCCCAACAGGAAGTGAGATAATTGTGCCAGGCACACGAAATTTCGTATGGCTGTGCGTCTCAGTAAGACGAACAAACGCAGGTGCGAGGTCCCGACCAACGCCGCTTGCGGCTTTAATTATTATTATTATTATTATTATTATCATTATTATTATTATTATTATTATTATTATTATTAGTAGTAGTAGTAGTAGTAGTAGTAGTAGTAGTAGTAGTAGTAGTAATAATAATAATAATAACGAGAAAATTAACTTGAGATCTCGAGAAAACGACACAATTATTTCGAGATCTCGAGAAAACAAAGAGTTATTCCGTGATCTCGAGAAAACGATCACTGTATCTCCGTCGGTAAAGATGAAGCCGGGCCAGTGTTCTGCGGAGGTGCCGCGGACTAATCTTGAAATTATCCTGAATTAAAACACGTAATCAATCTCCCCGTGTGTCAACCACTGATCAGAAGACTGCCTTATCAACTGATTGATTATTATTCCAGACATTTTAATGACCTGTTCAGAATGAGAAATCGCCCTGAAGTCAGACTGTCACAACGTGGCCATAGATGTTTTAGTTGTTTTCTCGAGATCTCGAATTAATGATCTCGTTATTTCAGGATAACAAGGAAGAAAAAAATATTGCTCATGAATATGGCCTCTGTCGACTCTGTAAAACCAAGATTGTTGACGAAAAGCTAAGAAAAAAGTTCACTAAAAATCTGTTTTTTTTGTTCCCAGTAGATGGCAGAAGTGAAACATGTTCCCCTCCCACACGTTTGGCAAATAGTGAAAACCTCAAATGTTCTTAAACATGTGCAGGTGTTTACAGACACACACAGGCGAGAAAAAGTATTTACATGATTTTCAATATGTTGCATTTTTCTGAGTGTCGTGGGTCCCTGAGGAGCTTCACCAGTGTTTTTGACGTCTTTAAAGGTGGAGGTGTTTCCCTTCCCCAAAGCCACTTTTTCCTACAGGCTTTTGGTGATTTTCACCCGGCAACAGTGAAAGAGGAATGTAAGAATGTGATGAATTTATCCTCCTGAGACCCGCCCGTTCATCTGTGTCCTTTACAGTGACATCGAGTTAACCAGTCTGTCTTTTCATTGTTTTGAGAAAAATCTAAAAATGGAAAAAATAAAAAATAAATTATAATAAATAAATTATACATACAAAATCAATAAATAAATACTGTACTCAAATAAATAAATAAATAAAAATAAATAAATAATACATAATATATATATTTTTAAAAATACATAAATAAGAAATTAAAAGGGAGTCGAAGAACTTTTTGAGGCGACTGTAGAAGTTTGTCAGAGATGTTGGTCATGTGTCTTTGTTTGGTTGTAAACTTCACGTGGATTTAACACCAAAATGTCCCCGATGTTACAACATGAATAAAAATAAAATTAACAAAATGTAAACGCTGATGTGTTCATTTCCCTCCAAATAGAAAATTTAAATAATAATAATAATAATAGAAACACTTTTTTTCTTCAGGTCCCAGGAGGTTCATGTAAGGAACAGGTCAGTAAGAGTGTGTATCTTTATTTAGTGCAGCAGTAGTTTTCACCAAGTTTCCAGTATCATTATTTTTAATAGTGAAAGAGGAATGTAAGAATGTAATGAATGTAATGTTTTTTTATTATTATAACTTTATTTAACCAGGGAAATCCCATTGAGATTAAAAACCTCTTTTTCAAGGCAGCAAAAAGGCAATTACAACACTTAAAATGACATATAAATTAGATAAAACAGGTAGAATTTATGGAGGCTGTCTCAAGTGCTCTGTCTGCATTTAAAGCCGTTCAATGAGATAAGTTCTGTTCATTTCCAGTCCTTTTGCAGCTTGTTCCATGTCGAGGGGACAGAGAAGACAAAAGCCCTTTTTCCCAACTCTGCATGAACAAACAGAACAGAGAAACAACTGATCATTCGAACACAAACCAGAAGAACCAACACTTCTCTGTGATTAAGTTCCACATGTAGGAGGGCAGTAGTCCGAGCATGACCTTGTAGATAAAAGTGTACGAGGGAGTCACTCTCCTAGTGGATAAAGAAGACCATCCCACTGGAGAGTACAGTTCACAGTGGAGGGTCAAGACTCTACAGTTAGTCACAAACCTCACAGCAGCAGATACAGAGTCAGACTTACTCAGACACTGAGCTGAAGCGTTCATATACAGAAAGTCTCCATAGTCGAAAATGAAAAAATAAAATAAAAAGTTGCAGTGACAAGGCGCTTTTTAACATTAAAGGTCCCATGGCATGAAATTTTCACTTTCTGAGGTTTTTGAACGTTAATGTGAGCTCCCCTACCCTGTTTAGGCCCCCCCCCCCTCATGGTTAAAAGTTGCGAAATGTCTAAACTGAGCATTTGCGATCCTTTTCTGCGTTACAAAAATTTGGAGCTCAAACGGGTGATTTTGAACAAGGAACCTTAGTGACATCAGATCGAAAAAAGAAATGCAAATGCAGTTCCACCCCCGTCTGTCTGTACTCAGCGTCTCTGTAAATCACGCCCAGAGAGTTTGGACTGCGAATGCGCTAGGCAATGAGAAATGCGTTTTTTTATTTGCCTGGAGGCACGTCCGAGTGTTTCTAGGCTCGGAAGTCCTTTATCTGAGCCTCTGGACCTTTGAACAGCAGTGGTTTAATTTTATTTTCTGTGGAAATGTGTTTATTTTTCAATGGAACGCTTCTCATCTCTCCCCCCGTGCAAAAACAATGAAATGGATCAGCTGAGGGCTCTGAGCGAGAGTGGAGAGTTTGGCCACGCCCCCACCCTCTACTATTGGCCAGCTCTTTTCTCCTCATTTGCATTCAAGCAACAACGCCTGTTCTGAGGGAGAAAAATGACTCTTTCTCATCTTATCTCTGTTTCTCATGCACTGAGTGTTGATTTTGAAGAAGGATTCATTTACAGTATTAGGGAACCATTAAGGAGCCATATAAAAGCATCAACAAGTACCATGTCATGGGACCTTTAAAAGAAAAACAACATTTATTTCGGAATAAAAAACCCAATTTCAATTTGAGTTTCTTCACAAGATTCTCAGTGTGGGGTTTAAAAGTCGGGGCGTCGTCAAGCAACATATTTGTACAAATGAACCACCTCAGTTTCATTTGGCTCGAGAATACACTGTGGATTCTTCCTAGAGTTTGAGAACAACATTAATGTAAGACAGGGGTGTCCAAACTGTGGCCCAGGGATCAAATCTGGCCCTCTGACCAATTTCTGTTGGCCCCCAGGGATCCTGCTGAATTGGCCCAAATGATCATAGAACCATTGAGCAGCACTTTTTACTTCAAATTCTGGTATCTCGATCACTGCAACCTCAAAAACAACTCACTGCTTTACGATACAGACCTAAAATTTGCGTTCTAGGACTTTTAAAGGTGTCGTGGCTCCGTCAAACTCATATAAAATGCATCTATCTGTAAGTGTCACTGTCACCAGATCTACAGCCTCCACTATGAATATGTCTGTATATGTGGCCCTGGGTGGAAAAAGTTTGAACACTCCTGATGTAAGGAACAGGTAAGAGTGCTCCTGGAATGTGTATCTGTCCTTATTTAGTGCAGTGGTTCTGAATAAATATCACAAAGTGCTGATTTCAAAGGGAATTCTTATGGTGAAAACAATATTTTAGTCACTGGTCATTTTTACCCACTGAAAAAATATTATTTTTTGTTCCTCTGCAACTGTTCGTGTGTCGAGGAGTCTGAGCTTCACCAGGAAGTCTCTCTCTTTTTTTTTTTTTTAAGGAATATTTTTGTTCTCAAATTCCAAATTCTTCAGTAATTTTGGAGCATGTGTTTCGGGTCTTCCTATGTTTTTTTTTTTGTTTTTTTTTCATTCTTGTTACACATACTGTACCTACAGAAGTCGACAGAGGACATATTCATAAGCAATATTTTTTCTTCCTTGTTATCCCGAGATAACGAGATAATTCATTTGAGATCTCGAGAAAACAACACAATTAATTTGTGATCTCGAGAAAACAACACAGTTATCTCGAGGCTTATATACTGAACATCCTAACAACATGATCTAATTACGTTTTTCCATACAGAACATCTGGCATCAGGTCACTGGGTTAATCACACATAATTGGTGCTTTGTCAGGAGTTCATTGAGTTACGGATATGGATCTGACACAGATATGACCGAATATGACCATGCCAGAAGTACAACACCAGGAGAGTACAGTTCCATCCAGAGGTGTGGACTCGAGTTATGTGACTTCGACTCGAGTCAGACTCGAGTCACGAATTTGATAACTTTAGACTCGACTCGACAAAATGTACAAACACTTGCAACTCGACTTGGACTTCAATATCAATAACTCGTGACTTCACTTGGACTTAGGCCTTTTGACTTGTGATGACTCATTATGTCCAATGAAAAAAAAAAAAAGTATGTTGATAAGGACCGCACTCGTTGTACTTGTGAATCTGCAAAAATGTATGCAAAGAGCACAACATCCAATCACAGTAGATCTACGTCGCTTTCATTCGACCACATCCAAGGCAAATTACACAACAAATGATGCGGAAACAAGCATCCATGCGCCAGTTTGCAAAATGATGCCGAAGGGGATTTGTTATATTATATGATTTGTAGAAATTTTATTTCTTTGTAAAGGGGACTCGAAATGACTCGAAACTAAAATGCTAGGACTTTGGACTCGACTTGAGACTTGTGAGCTTTGACTTCGGACTTGACTCGGCACTTGGATACTCTTGACTCGGGACTTCACTTGGACTTGAGTGCAAAAGACTTAGACTTACTTGGGACTTGCCCAGAAATGACTTTGTCCCACCTCTGGTTCCATCCCTGTTGCTGTTTAAAGGGATAGTGTGGTTTTTTTTAATGTGAATCTGTACGGCGCCCCCTTCAGCAGTGTCGTGCATTAACACTGACTTACCCCTGACAGTGCCTCTGAACCGAGTTCTGCCCCGGTTCTGGAGCTGACGAAAGTAGGTCCGGTAAGTTAGCGGGGACATTAAATAAAGCTTGTTTTTCTTCTCAAAACAATATTTGTCCAAAAAGTGATATATTTGCGTTACAAAACAGTTGTCCACGAAAAAGTCAGAAGTCATAATCGCTTGGTGCTATTTTCTCTTGAGTCATATCACTGCGCCTGTTATTATTATTATTATTATTATTATTATTATTATTATTATTATTATTATTATTATTATTATTATTATTATTATTATTAGCCTGTTCACTTGTACACTTCCCTGGGCTGCAGGGACAGCAGTGCTGTTCAGAAGCTTCCTCCTCCGTGCTGGACATACATGATCCTCTTCACTGAAATGTGCATTGAACACACAAAGCTTTATTTTAGCCAGTTTGGTGTCCACATTGAACCCTACGGCAAGAAGCCAAAGTCGCCTCAGACCAATTTGTGACAGGAAAACAGTGACAGGAAAACGGTTTTCAATTTCCCCATTGTGGGACAAATAAAGGATTATCTTATCTGACAACCTGGGTAATCACAGGGCACCCCATTTTATATCTATTGTCTTCTTCTTCTTCTTCTTCTTCTTCTTCTTCTTCTTCTTCTTCTTCTTTTTCTTCTTCTTCTTCTTCGTCTTCTTCTTCGTCTTCTTCTTCTTCTTCGTCTTCTTCTTCTTCTTCGTCTTCTTCTTCTTCTTCGTCTTCTTCTTCTTCTTCTTCTTCTTCTTCTATCGATAGCTATATTTTTATTCTGACGTTTCTAAATTGTCTCGCTGCGGTCTGAGGACATAAACACTGCCAAACAACTGAAAAAGTGTTGTGTTTGCGCGCGGCGGTCCAGCAGGGGGCAGCACACAGTGATACGACTCAAGAGAAAAAAGCACCACGCGATTATGACAAAACTACTGTTTTGTGAAGCAAATACATCACTTTTTGGACAAATATTCTTTTGAGAAGAAAAACAAGCTTTATTAACTGTCCCCGCTAACTTACCTGAACTACTTTCTTCAGCTCCAGAACCGGGGCAGAACTCGGCTCAGAGGACACTGTCAGGGGTAAGTCCGTGTTAATGCACGACACTGCTGAAGGGGGCGCTGTACAGATTCACATCAAAAAACCCAAACTGTCCCTTTAATCACTAAGACCCCCTGTGTATTATCATCCCACAGTACTTGGTTATAAAGAATATACTTCAATATAAAGAATATACTTCAATATAAAGATAATTCCCACACATGTTATTAGTACTTCTAGCCCAGGGGTCGGCAACCCGCGGCTCTCTGATCCCTCTGATGTGGCTCAGTACTTTGGTTCCTCATTTATCGCGGGATTTACATTGTAAAAATAACCCGCGATAGGCTAAATCAGTGAAGTAGTCAGTTTTATATTGCGTGTATAAATATGTGTGTATTTCACAGTTCCTCTGACCGAGGCTGTTGCGGGTTTTATTGTAGTGAGAACACTTCCCTGCGCTCTCAGGACTGGTTCCACCGCCTGGACTCCAGGTTCGTTCTGCGGAAACACCGCTGCTACTTCCCGACGCGCATTGACCACCCAGAGAAGCGTGTGCTCGGACATGTGCACCTGCACTCATGGTCAAATCCGTGACAGAACAGCATGACCGGTGCGACCAGCCCCAGGTGAGACGCACGACCGCGGTCCTTCTGCATGTGCTGAAATACCAGACCACTCAGGCCTCACTGCCTCAGAGTCACACTGCTCGTGATCACGTTTAAATAAATTTGGCAAACTGAACACATTCTGTAGCTACTGTACAGGAGACACGGAGGAGAATGACTGACGAATCGGCAAAGGTCTACAGTCCCTTAGCCAATCAGGATGCAGAACACAATGCGTGTTGATACACTATTTAAAAAATCAGCGAAACAGTGAGGGACCGCTGTATTTAATTAAAATATATTTTATTTTTGTTTGTTCATTTTCAAAATGTAATTGCGGCACGGTAGCTGAGTGGTTAGCGCTCTTGCTTCACAGCAAGAAGGTTCTGGGTTCGATCCCCAGGTCGCCCGAGCCTTTCTGTGTGGAG
>JAVJIX010000173.1:280000-290000 GCA_036785185.1 Paratrypauchen microcephalus
TTATTTTTACATGATTTGTTTTTGTTAGCTTAAGCTCAAATATACTGAAGCATTATAATATTAATGGACTTAGAAAAGTGTTTGTAGCATTAAACCACATGACTTTTCTTCTTGCAGGTGCAGGAGGTGTTAACGGTAAAACCACATCGTACTTATTGGTCTGTTCAAGGGTTGGGACGGTTACTTTAGAAATGTAAAATATGTATTCAATAACGTAATCCCACTACTATTATATTAAAATAATGTAAGTGTCAGTTACTTTTGGATAACACCAAATATCCGATAACAAGAAAACAATAGAATTATTTACTTTTGTGCATTATAAAAGAAAGTGTAGAAAGCTCATTTGGGCCGTAGCTCATAGTCCTACAGGGAAGTGCACAAGTCTTTACCACATAATAGAATTTATTAAGAAAAAATCACACACAACATGCTCTGTTTAGTGAACAGTGGCTCTAGAGCACCAATAATATTATTTTAACAAACAAATACAGTGGTCACCTTCAACATTTTCAACACAAAGGTACAGTAAACAACACAGATACAGTCTGCTCTTTACTCAGGAAACATACAATTATTTTATTTGAGCTTTTTTACATGGAATAGAAGCACTCACAATTTGTAAACAGATCAGGTTCTATTTGTGGTCCCTACATCAAAATGAATGTACAGTACTGCAATTTAAGACCACAAAGAAAAGTTTACAATACAAAAAAAATAAAATAAAACAAAAACATTTCACAATTTCAGTTTAGTGTGTTGGAGGTTTCCATTTGTAAAACTGGAAATGTGCAGCCCAACTGTAGACCGACATTCAATCCAAACCTTCTGTTGTAACGAAGGAGGAGGTGTGGGAATTATTATTTTATATTCAAGTGTATTCTTTTATATTCAAGTGTATTCTTTTATATTCAAGTGTATTCTTTTATATTCAAGTGTATTCTCTGTGTCTATGTATTCCTGTATTCAAGTTTACTGTGGGAACTGTGGGATCTTAACGTTAAAGGGGTTTTAGTGATGGAATTACAACTAAGATGGGATCATATTCATCACCTGTTCTCATCCTTCAGCTATCGGCAAATGTTTGACAGAGCAACATATCAGTGACCACATACCAGAGCCCTGTATATAAGCAGCCGTTGTGCTCAGTTCGGTGTGAGACGGGGAAGAGGTGTCTCTGTGTAATCACATGTCCTGTATTTCGGATTAAAGTGCCTGTATGTTCAATTTCGCCAAAGTCTCCTAGGCTCGTTATTGAGGTCCTTTTGAAAAACGAACGGAGGACTTGCTCCATGTGGTCATCAGACATGCTACGAGATGAGGTAAGTACATTTCCTCTGTAGTTTAAATTCAAATGCAGCTTCTCACCTGCTGTGTGGTTCCGGGCCGAGGACGCTCTGCTAGTGCAATATTATTTATTACAAAAGCAGAGTATAGCCAATTAACAGAGATTACCTCTTGCCAATCCAGTACAGCTCTCTCCCAGAACTGATAATGACATCACATTATATAGATTTTCTATAGGACGACCCCCTCTGTGATCTAACAATATCCTGTCCAAAGTCTTGAGCATCTCCAGACGCATCATGTATAGTACATATATTTGTATTTGTATTTGTGTTTTGTGCTCAAGACTTAAACATTACATATCCATATTTGGACTGAACTCAAACACCTCTTAGAGGGGCTATAGGCCAGATACCACACCTCTATACGTGAAAAGGCATTTAGAGGAACTATCCTATCATCTGCTGTAGTTACTCAGATTCAGCAACTTAAAGGAAAAGTCATGTTTTTTACAATCTGAGCCTTATTTCGGTAATAAAACAAGTTGTTTTACTCACCCACAGCACTTTGGTGTCATATGGAGCACTTCCAGAGATGTTTTAGATTAGCGTTAGGCTAACGCCGTTAGCCTAGCGCGACTTATAGCCATAGCTCAAGGCATTCCCCGAGCATGTAATATGCCCCATGCAGGCTCCAAATAACACAAACTTTAGCACTTTTCAAATCATAGAAGCTCAATGTCTTAGTCTACGATTTCGTTTGGTCAAAAGTGGCCTGTAATCCGAGATTTATCCACAGTTTCGAGTAGATGAGGACGCCAGTGCGCATGTGCGGACTGTGCTCTCAGCTCCCGGGACCCAAACATGAAACGCAAAGCTGTAAACTATGGATAAATCTCAGATTACAGGCCACTTTTGACTCAAACGAAATTGTAGACTAAGACATTGAGCTTCTATGATTTGAAAAGTGCTAAAGTTTGTGTTATTTGGAGCCCGCACGGGGCATATTACATGCTCGGGGAATATATTATATGCCCCGAGCTATGGCTATAAGTCGCGCTAGGCTAACGCTAATCTAAAACATCTCCGGAAATCCTCCATATGACACCAAAGTGCTATGGGTGAGTAAAACAACTTGTTTTATTACCGAAATAAGGCTCAGATTGTAAAAAAAAAATGTTACTTTTCCTTTAAGTCACCAAAATGAATTCACCCTAACACAGAAATCCAATCCAGAGCTCTGGGTCAACATTTTGCTCTGGTGCTTGTGGGAATTATTCTTTATATCCAAGTATATTCTCTATAACCAAGTATATTCATTTGCTTCTATTAACAAGTTATTCTCTGTAAACGGTGGGATGTTAATATTAAGGGGTCTTATCTGTGTTCAACCTCAAGTGAAATCACACTAAAGTGTCCTAGACTCTTTATCGAAGTCTCCTGTAAAAGTTCACATGCTGATGACATCAGACTTATCCAGGCGTGTCCAAGAAGTAGTGACTCCAAAGAAGTGACTCTTTAGAAGTGTCTGCTTCTCCCTCGACCCTGCATTTATTACTACTTATTATTTATTACTGCTCCAGGAAGGGCCCCAGGCGTTGGCCCTCATGACCCACCACCTCCTCCAGGTGTGAGCCTCAGCTGATGTTTTCCTGTGGTGCTGCACAAAGAATCACACTGCTCCTTTGTTATGGACAGTACAAAGGAGCAAAGGAACTGCTCCTGGAGGACGGGGCAAATGAAGAGAAATAATTTCCCTACGGGGATGAATAAAATCTGTCTTCTTCTTCTAACATGACATTTCCTGTGCATGTGACTCCGTGTACTCTCCCACCGTATGATTGTGTAAGCGTGTGCGTGAATTCTAAATTGTTCATTTAACATTACATTGCAGACTACTAGACTAGAGTATTATATAACATTTAAAAACGTATATTATAAATATTTAACCCATAAGAACCCACGGTGACAATGCCCCAGTCTTTTCCTTATAAAGCTTTATTTACTCCTTAACTCATAAACATCCTGGTACAATGACCATGTGACCGTCATGTGACTCTAACAGGAAGTGGGCCGCTCCCCGCGGGAAATGCCAGAGAAATGGAGCTTCCAGCCACCCTCAAGGAGTTGGGTTTCAGAGCCCAATCTGTACGTGGAGGTGAGGCCGACTATATCTAGTCGTTAACGCTCCACAAGCTCGGGCCCCCCCCCAGCGAGGTGACATTCCATGACCCCAGAGATGGTCTCCATGTCCGGAGATCTGGTCGTAGAGGTCCCCGCCTTCAACTGCCGCCCAAATCTCCTTGCACCAGCCTCGATGGATCCTCCTGCAGGTGGTGGGTCCACAGGAGGACGGCCCCACGTCGCTGAGCCCGGCCGGGTCCCATGGGGGAAGGCCCGGCCACCAGACACTCGCCGTCGAGCGCCCACCCCAGGCCTGGCTCCAGGGTGGGGCCCGGTGACGCTGATCCGGGCGACGTAACTGGCCTCATTGTAAAACTCATCATAGAAGCTTCTGACCCGCCCCCCAGGACCTGGGAGGTCCGTGGTATGTCCCACAAATGGGTCTGGGTTCTTATAGGATAAAAAATTATATTAAAACAGATTGAAACATTTGTTTACCTATAGTTTATTGAAAGTCTACGATTTACTATTTAGATTTTTGACCATTTCTTCAAATGGGAAACAGAAACTCTCAGTACTTGTGTTCTCATATTTTATTATTCTTGAAGTGTGAAGTTTTATTGCATAAAATCAAACACAACAGATTTGTTTTTATTTATTTATTTTCATTTAAGTCCTTCATTTAGTGTGTGATCTGGTTGGTTCTTGCTCCAGTCGATATGACATGATGTGGTTTATTTTGTGTTTGTATTTTACATTTTTATTTTATTAGGACACAGATTTAGTTTTTCATGTTTAAAGTTTTTATAGGCATTTTTAACATGTATACCTTTTGTATTTTTACATTTATATTTTTACATTCTTCCATTTGAAGTAGTGAGTAGATATATATTTGAGTGTTATATGTGAATATGTTTAGTTCAGTAAACCCTCCTCAGGGAGATGATGCTCTTCGATGCTCTTCATTGGCGGAGCTGAGGCACTTTACCTTAACTGTGCAGGGACAGGGACAGGGACAGGGACAGGGACAGGGACAGGGACAGGGACAGGGACAGGGACAGGGACAGGGACAGGGACAGGGACAGGGACAGAGACAGAGACAGGGACAGGGACAGGGACAGGGACAGGGACAGGGACAGGGACAGGGACAGGGACAGGGACAGGTGTGCACGCAACTGATGAAGAAAACAACACACCTACCCGACCACAAGCATCCGGAGAGAGGCTCATCTTCATTCTCTCGACAGAAAGAGGATGTGGTCGAGAATATTCTATAAAAGACTATGTTTTGTGCATTGTGTGCTCTTGAGCTGCAGCTTTTGCAGGACCATTTTGGGTAATGTTGCACTTTACGTGAGGTAACCCTGCACTGGTGCTGTGTCCAGCTGCGTCTGGGACACTGTAGCTGTCTCCGACAATTCACCGACCCGGCAGTGAGTTCACCACTGGTCTGAGAAGCAGAAAGTGGGTAGCTTTCCAAACTCAGTGTAGCTGTCCTGGTTGGCGGTCATTAAGTTGACACGACCATCGAGACAGTGTGCACGGTGTTGGACACACCCAGTGTGGCAACACTGCTGAGTTCAGTGTGGATTGCCCTGAGTTGGAGGTCATTAAAATGACACGGCAACATGGAAGTTCCAGCTGTAAGAAAACTTTATCATCCACAAACTGGGTTACAGATAAGGCAGGTGACACCTGTCCAAAGAAGGTTGAACCAAACAAACTAAAAGAACTGTAAGAGTTATTCTCTGGAACTGAATTATTCTCTGTGTTAATGATGTTAGAGGAGTTAATGATTAAGAAGCCAACGTGGACTTCATCATTTCTGAAAAACAAGTTAGATAAGTTAGTTAAAGGAGAATTAATGTTTTTTTTTTACAATCAGAGCCTTATTTCTGTAATAAAACAAGTTGTTTTACTCACCCATAGCACTTTGGTGTCATATGGAGCACTTCCAGAGATGTTTTAGATTAGTGATAGTCGTAGCGCTATTATATGCCCCAAGCGGTCTCCAAATAACACAAACTTTAGCACTTTTCAAATCATAGAAGCTCAATGTCTTAGTCTACGATTTCGTGTGGTCAAAAGTGGCCTGTAATCCGAGATTTATCCATAGTTTGGAGTAGATGGGGAGGACAGTGCACATGTGCAGAGTCAGTTTATTTCGCTCTCAGCTCTCGGGACCCAAACATGAAACGCAAAGCTGTAAATGATGGATAAATCTGGGATTACAGGCCACTTTTGACTCAAACGAAAGTGTAGACTAAGACATTGAGCTTCTATGATTTGAAAAGTGCTAAAGTTTGTGTTATTTGGAGACCGCTCGGGGCATATATTAGCGCTACGGCTATCGCTAATCTAAAACATCTCCGGAAATGCTCCATATGACACCAAAGTGCTATGGGTGAGTAAAACAACTTGTTTTATTACCAAAATAAGGCTCAGATTGTAAAAAACCTTAATTCTCCTTAAATATCCTTAAATATCTTCATCCACCAGGCTGTCAGGAGGCTGAACTCACACCCGAACTCTCACCTTACCCATCTCCCACCCCCCACCCCCCATATTGGCATAACCTGTATTCCATAAAAACTCTAGACACTTTAAAAAACTGCTGCTAAGGACTACTGTTGCACATTTACATTTACTACTGGAATTTTTAGTACTGTTGTTTACTCCTGTTATTAATTTTTACCCCAGTTGCACTGCTGTTTACTACTGTTATTGCACATTTACTACTGGAATTTTTAGTACTGTTGTTTACTCCTGTTGCACTAGAATTACTACTGTTGCACATTTATTTTTATTTTATCTTAACTCCAATGCACATTCTACTGCACATGACCAAGTCACTGCTGTATCTTCCATTGCACATTTTGATGCACACTGCACACTTTGGAAATCTGTATATAGTATAGTTTATTTATTATGTTGCACTGTTTTAAGATTTTAGACCGTAGACTTTAGTTTTAACTTTAGATCTCTGTCTTAGATAGTTTTTGTTGTGTTTTGTCTTCATATTGTATTTTGTACACTGTCTTTTTGCACTACTTGGCCAGAGAGAAACAAAATTTCGATTCACTGTATGTTGAACACATATGGCAGAATTGACAATAAAGCTGACTTTGATCTCTTTAATATCTGTCAGGATGTTCAGGTATATGAGCCACTCTCATCTGCTGCACGAGGAAGACGAGTAGGGATGAATCAACTGAATTAAGACCTGTAATAATAAAGAGATCTGTATGTGTCCCCTGGACTCTTGTCTGAGGACGCCACCAGAGAAAGCTCACAGCAGACTAAATGTGTGAAGGTGACACGTGTCCAAAGAAGGTTGAACCAAACAGAAGTGATCTCTTTCAACCAGACCTTTTCTTTTTCAAGAACAGCCAGACCTGCCTCCATTGGTAAGATACTTTTTATTTTTTATACAGACGGGTTTAGCATGGCTTTTGAGAAGGTTTGAGAGGTTGGGTCCGTTCACCAGAGTTCTAAAGTGTTTGATTACGTACATCTCCCCCTTTAATTTCAACTCTCTCCCAGAAAATCTGTGAGAAACAGGACTATTTTGACTATCTCCTGCTGAGTGTCTGCTGCATTTGGACACTCCCCATAATCAAAGGACATGTTTATCAATTGGCTAAGACGTATTTATAAAAACACTCTGCCCTTCTTCATAGCTGTCCGATATTTCCTGTATTTTCATTCTTGTACTCCTCCCACTTACCTTGTGTAAACTATTCCACTGTATCATGTCTTTGTCTATTGTTATTGATTGTTTTGCATTCCTCTTCTGTTTATGTTCTTGTTTCACTGAAGGGGGACGTTAGCGCCCCATGTCCCATGTCGGCTGCTTTAAGGTCCATGGACCCGTAGTAGGAGCTGCTGCATTAGATACGTGTTCTATCAGAAGAGTTACTCAGATTCAGCAAGTTAAGTCACCAAAATGTATTCACCCTGACAGAGAAATCTAGTACAGAGCTCTGGGTCAGCGCTGTCCCTCCTGCCTGAGTACACAGGCCTTATGCCTGTGACTACCTCTCCCTCGACCCAGCTTTTGTACAAAACAGAAATGTGCATGACTCAGGGGCGAGTTGGTCCAACAGTCCTTTCATTCTTCTGCTCTAGGAAGGGCCCCAGGCGCTGGGCCCTCAGGACTCGTCCCCTCTTCCACAGGTGAGCCTCAGCTGATGTTTTCCTGTGGTGCTGCACAAAGAATCACACTGCTGCTTTGTTATGCCCCCCCCCGGGCCTCACAATACCCTGACCCCATGTCCTATGCACCTGACGGACGGGTGCTTTCCCACTGAACCTGCAGGTGATTGTGTAACCCTGTGTGTGAAGAATCTAAATCTAAACTAGAGTATTATAACATTTAAAAAATATATAAATATTCACATGGACCAAGATAAACGACTGTCTACAACTGTTGTTTTGACTAGAACTGTTGTAGTAACAGTAGTACTAATAGTAATATTTGTAGTAAAAATAAAGTAAAGTAAAATAAATAAATAAAATAAAAACACAGAGGAGCACACAACTCCTGCGGGGTTAAAAGCCAGAGAATAAAAGTGGGTCTTAAGACGAGACTTAAAACACTCCACAGTGGGAGCTGTTTTGATGTGAGGAGGCAGAGCGTTCCACAGCTTTGGTCCAGCCACAGAAAAGACTCTGTCTCCTCTGGTTTTAAGTCTTGTCTTAGGAACCACGAGCTGGAGCTGGCCCTCGGACCTCAGAGCGCGGGCGGGGGTGTAAATCTGGATGAGGTCCGAGATGTAATCCGGGGCCAGTCCATTCAAAGCTTTAAAGGGACAGTGTGTAAGATTTTTACCTGTTAATTACTGAAATTGAAGATACCCATTCAAAAATACATTGTTTTCCAAGCCTTTTCACTTCCATCATGAAATCAAAGTATTCTTTTGGACTTAGATATAGTCACATAAAAGGGGGATCTTCCCCATATAGAGGCAGCCATTTTGAATACGAGAGCCGCAGAAGGACATTTGGGCTCATCCTTCGCCTCGGCTCCTGCACAGCCGCGCTGCGTATGGCTCCCCCCTTCCCCCCTCCCCTTCCCCTTCTCTCCTTCGTTCCTCTGCTCCCATATGCAGCCAGGAGCGAAGGAGAGAAGGGGAAGGGGAGGGGGGGAGGGGGAGCATGCTGCCGGATCACACATCGTAATGGATATAACACGTATTTTGGACTAAATTGTTTTACTGG
This sequence comes from Paratrypauchen microcephalus, assembly GCA_036785185.1. Classification (NCBI taxonomy): domain Eukaryota; kingdom Metazoa; phylum Chordata; class Actinopteri; order Gobiiformes; family Gobiidae; genus Paratrypauchen; species Paratrypauchen microcephalus. The sequence continues at coordinate 288,631 of JAVJIX010000173.1, forward strand.
ATTTTATTCGCTGGATCCTTATGGACAGATTGAGACCAAGTTTATGATGAAATACAGAGTTTGACCTGTGCAAAGCCTTCAAAGGTAAGCTAAGTAAGCTAAGTTTTGTGCTTTTCTGTATAAAAGCCCCATGTGCTCGGGGAGTGATTGTTTTGCAGGGAAATGAATTGCATAGTCAAAAAGAGGAGACTGTAAGGTTTCATTTGATGTGTAGATTGTCATGAATCATGATCGGGATTGTGTGTTTTCATGCGAAAAGAAAAAAAAAAGTGAACGGGGGACCGCGGTTTATGTATACAGCGGTGCGCGGTTCGTGCGCGATGTCGGAGCTACGTCGCGTCCGGGTGACCCTCGAGGTCTGCCATAGCCAAAAGAGGAAGTGGAATAGCTAGTAACCACCTATGCGCCACGAATCCTACACACTGTCCCTTTAAAAACAAACAATAACATTTTAAAATCAACTCTAAAACGAACGGGGAGCCAGTGCAAAGATGCTAAAATCGGAGTTATGTGCTCTCGTTTTTTGGTACCGGTTAAAAGGCGCGCAGCGGAGTTTTGGACTAGCTGTAGACGAGAAAGTGCATGTGGCTAATGCCAGAGAAAAGTGCATTACAGTAGTCTAAACCAGAAGAGATAAAAGCGTGCACGACTTGTTCAAAAGATTTAAAAGATAAAAAGGATTTGATTTTGGATAAAAGCCTTAAATGATAAAAGCCAGATTTGACGACCGCATTCACGTGCTTATCAAGCTTAAAATCATTGTCAATAGTGACGCCAAGGTTGGCAACAGAAGATTTGACTTGTTGTTTAAGTGGGCCCAAGTCCAGGAGGGGGTCAATTTTGCCAAACATCACAACTTCAGTTTTACCCTCATTAAGACTTAAGAAATTGTGGGCCAACCAAGCCTTGACGTCACTCAGACAAGCAAGAAGAGGTGTCAGGGGACCGGAAGAGCATTTTTGAGTGGCAGGTAAATTTGGCAGTCATCTGCATAAAAGTGATAATGAATATTGTGTTTTTTAAAGATTTCACTCAGTGGGAGAAGGTACAAAGTGAACAGAATAGGCGCGAGAATGGAACCCTGGGGGACTCCACAGTTAAGAGGAGCAGTGGACGAGGTGGAGTCCCCCAGTCTGACTGAGCAGCATCTCCCACTGAGGAAGGACCTGAACCACTCAAGAGTTGCATGGTCCACTGTGTCAAAGGCAGCAGTCAAGTCTAAAAGCACTAAAATGGCAGAATCACCAGAATCAGTCACTAAAAACAGGTCATTAAAAACCTTTAAAGGAAAAGTAACGTTATTTTACAATCTGAGCCTTCTTTCGGTAATAAAACAAGTCGTTTGACTCACCCATATCACGTTCGTGTCA